>SNQJ01S0142466.1:7422-20714 GCA_010110895.2 Picea sitchensis
ACTTAACCTATTTTCCTTATTTTAGGGTTAACCACTTTCCATGAATAGAAAGTTCTCCAATACTTTATCATTTAAATATTCCTTCTTGATTTTGTCACTTCATTTTATCATTTAAATAATCTTTCTTGATTTTGTCACTCTACTTTATCATTTAAATAATGATTTCTTATATTCAAGCACTTTGACTTCTTTGACCTTTTGGGGCTTCAAGCCATCATATGGGGTTCCTTCAACTTCGTAGAGCCATAACTCTCAAAATGTGAGGAGTTATGTGACATTCCACATACCACCGAAAATGGCATGTCAAGCACTATCCATCTAGGATAGTTTCACCAACAACTTCATTGACCTTCATCTCATTAATCCACATGCAAGCATGGGTCCTCCAACCGTTTTTCTAGGATAACTCAATCCGTAAAGCGTCTTCCTGTGAGGGCTTTCACCATAAGGGGACCACTTTGGAGTTCATCCATTTGTGCACCTTATCAACCATGATAAGACAATAATGATTCATCTTTGCATCAATTCACCACTGCATCATATATATCAACTATGCATCATGTATCAATGACAACTCATTGATCCATTTTCATCAATGCGTCATATCAATGATCCATATTTATCAATTGGTTTCCACTTAGACATCAATCATTCTCATCAAGGGCATCATATCAATGACCCATCTTTATCAATTGGTTTCCACTTGGACATATATCATTCTCATCAAGGGCATCATATCAATGATCCATCTTTATCAATTGGTTTCCACTTGGACATCTATCATTCTCATCAAGGGCATATTCATTGTTCATCAATCAATCAATTACTTGACATCAATCAATGACACCAATCAAACCAAACCATTTACATCAATGACATATGATCCAACAATCTCCCAAATAATCAAACCATTGGCATCAATGACAACATGATCCAACATACTTTAGCACAAACTTTAGTTGTATTAGAAGGCTGTTGTATGATGTTTTCTGAGTATGTTTGTAACAGCCAAATGGCTGTAGAAAAAAATTTCTACAGCAGCAAGTTTCAACCACTAAAAACAAGCAAGTAATCCTATAAAAAGTTCACCAATTAACAATAGAAAGATAGTGATGGCTTACTAGAAAATTTCCACGGTTAAAATGCAAGTTAAATTCAAAGATATAGAGTGATTTGTTGCAGCCCTAATGGCTGTAGCTTTTATTTAGATATAGCTCAAAGTATACTAGGCCAATCAAGACACCCTAGAGGCTTTAGCAAGCTTAAAGCATCAAGAAACAATTCCTACTTGAACAAGATCTATATCTCTCTAAATTACATTTACCAATGTGAATGATTTATTTCTCCAATTTCATAAATGATTAGTGCCTTGCCAAATAGGTTATGGAGTCTTCTTGTTTTAGGTTAGTGTAATGATCCCAAGCCATTATGCCAGGATCATCACGGTTTTGATGCCTTTTTAAAACTTTTTCCGAGTGAGGTATTTCGTCAAACACTTTACTGACCTACTTGTTTAGATGTGTTTACTTGCAGGATGGCCTCTTGATTTCAGCCTTAGGGGTTACTGATGTGTTATACTGAGAGGTTCCTCCTGATTCCAATGAGCTATTACACTGAGAGATTCCTCCAAGTAATGTGCCCAAAATCACCTCTTCAGTGAATTTAATTGACTTATAGCTCAAAATAGTCAAAATCATGGAAATCATCGGAATGCGACAGAACCAAAGCCAACCTGTGCAGAATGGCTCATAATGATGAGATATGATGAGAAATGCAACCTGGACCTCACAATGCCTCTCAAATTTCAATAACCCCTGTACTCGCTATAACACCCATCTAGCTACTCTGGTCATCATAAACCTCTGCACTGTGATGATGTCCCAAAATGGGGACATTACAGTCCTCCCTGCTAGAAAATTGCTTGTCCTCAAGCAATAACCAAATCCCCCCAAGTAAAATACCAGGATCCCATGTCCACCTGTGGGATACATAGTAGAACCCATCCAAAGATGAACACTCATACACTCTGTCCCCTGGGTCCCATATCAAGTCATGAACTACTAGCCACTGGGAAGCATAATCCTGAAATACACCCACTCCGTGAGTCTCCTGCACATGACACATGGCCTCATCTCGAAATGAATCCATCCTCCAAGTCACTATCAAGATCCATACAGCCTCCAGCAACTGCTCATGTTGATGCCCGAATGAGGTGCTGCAAGACCTCTATGAGACACTCGCAAGCGATGCGCTCCTCTCAACACTCAAGCTCAATGGAAAGTTAGAATAACTTTCCCCTGCAATGGTCCACTCTCCCCTGTCAGTCAGTGAAATGCTCAATCCTACAATCCCTGGGTCCCATGCTAACCTCTGTCGAAGATCACCCTGCTGGCCCTACACTACTCTGACCATGACTGCCTGCCCCCTGCCCCCTGATCCCAAGCCATTATGCCAGGATCATCACGGTTTTGGTGTCTTTTAAAAACTTTTTTGGTTGTGGTATTTCGTCAAACACTTTACTGACCTACTTGTTTCGATGTGTTTACTTGCAGGATGGCCTCTTGATTTCGGCCTTAGGGTTTATTGATGTGTTATATATGTGTTGCAGCAATAAACAAGAAGATATAACCATGGAACATACCTCAACCATACGCAATATGATAGACAAGCCAAAACATCTCAAAACTGCTTTTATTCATGAAATAGAGAAACCTGCTACAATGAAGATGTCGATCAAGAGTGCTCAACAGATGGCTCCAAGATAGAAGTATGAGCTGCTACAAAAGCTCCCGACAATACAAAATAAGCCTCCAAGGGTTGGATAAGAGATAAAGACCATTACCAAGGTAGATCTGGCSATATGAAGTGCAGAAACTCTAACTGGATGATGCCACGTCCTGCTGGAATGCTGAAGCTCCTCAACAATTCGGCCATGTTGCCAAAAGTGTCCAATCACCCCAAGAAATATGCCAACTGATAGATCGGGCAACTGTAAGGACAACCCAAGTGCCCAAATCTCCAAAGTCACTCTCGAACCCTGTGGATCTGAATTCCTCCACTGAATGGTGCGCCCCCCTGGATGCCTGAAACCCTAGATAATTMKGCTTGGGTGAACCGAGGCCTCCAAAAATCATCACGGTTTTGGGTGTCTTTTAAAACTTTTCTGGTTGTGGCATTTCGTCAAACACTTAGCTGATCTACTTGTTTACATGTGTTTACTTCCAGGATGGCCTCTTGATTTCGGCYTTAGGGTTTACTGATGTTATATATGTGTGTATGCAGCTACAAACAAGAATATATAACCATGGAACATACCTCAACCATACGCAATATGATAGACAAGCCAAAACATCTCAAAACTGCTTTTATTCATGAAATAGAGAAACCTGCTACAATGAAGATGCCGATCTGGAATGCTCAACAGATGGCCAAGAAGATAGACGATAGAGCTACTACAAAATGCTCCAATAGAAGACTACAATAAACCTCCAAAGGTTGGATATACAATGAAGACTAAATACAAGTAGATCTGGGTCGTAAGAATGCTAAACCCCGTAGCAGGAAGGTGCCACGCCCTGCTGGATAGTTGAAGCTCCTCAACAATTCGGCCCTAGTGCCAAAAGTGTCCAATCACCCCAAGAAATATGCCAACTGATAGATCGACAAACTCTAAGGACAACCTAGGTGCCCAAATCTCCAAAGTTACTCTCAAACCTTGTGGATCTGAACTCCTCCACTGAATGGTGCGCCCCCCTGGATGCCTAAAACCCTAGATAATTCGGCCTATGTGAATGAGGCCTCCAAACCTCCTGAAACTCTCCAAAATGATAGTTCGGCCAATCACAAACCCATGGAAGAAGTTTCAAGGTCAGATATGAGGTATAGCCTCCTAGATCTGCAAATCACTGAATCACCAAATCGTCCTCTCTCTCCCAAAGTCGTCCCAACCTGTAGATGATGATTTAGCCGTGGTAACTGCTCAAGAATGGACTAGATCTGATGTCCAAAGCCCTGCAATGAATACCCAGGTGATAGAATCTCCAAAAGCCCTGCCAATCACCTGCAATGAATCTCTTTCCAAGAATGGTGCACCCCCCCTTGCTGGAAACCCCCAATTAGTGCGCCCTCTCTCTATCTGCACAAGTAACTGATGTGGAATCCTCCTGCAACTCGGTAGATTTGGAACTAGAATGGTGTGGGAGCGTATTGCATCTTCGAGACCAAGCTTGGGACAAGCTAGGTGGAATCTTTCACCACCAAATCGTCCTCTAGGATTTGTTAAGTCAAAACCCTCAAAATCCCCAATGCTGGGCTTACTAGCTAGAAGCCAGATATGAAAATATGATCATACATGAATGAATGAGTAGAGGCCCTTGCCTTCCCTTTATACTTTTTGGCTCCTCTTGTCCCTCCAAAGTGACTTTCATTTTATTAATATTTAATTAATTAATTAAATCACTTGAATTAATTAATTAATCCTTTTACCTCTGAAAAGCACCTTATCTCTCCTTGTGGCTTCCCTGGCCACTGAAAGTCACTTCTAGCCATCCCATCCTGTACTGTTGCTCCTCCCGATTCCAATGAGCTATTACACTGAGAGGTTCCTCCAAGTAATGTGCCCAAAATGACCTCTTCAATAAATTTAATTGACTTATAGCTCAAAATAGTCAAAATCATGGAAATCATCGTAATGCAACGGAACCAAAGCCAACCTGTGCAGAATGGCTCATAATGATGAGATATGATGAGAAATGCAAGTTGGACCTCACAATGCCTCTCAATAACGCCTGTACTCGCTATAACACCCATCTGGCTACTCTGGTCATCATAAACCTCTGCACTGTGATGATGTCCCAAAGTGGGGACATTAGAGTCCTCCCTGCTAGAAAATTGCTTGTCCTCAAGCAATAACCAAATCCCCCCAAGTAAAATACCAGGATCCCATGTCCACCTGTGGGATACACAGTAGAACCCATCCAAAGATGAACACTCATACACTCTGTCCCCTGGGTCCCATATCAAGTCATGCACTGCTAGCCACTGGGAAGCATAATCCTGAAATACACCCACTCCGTGAGTCTCCTGCACATGACACATGGCCTCATCTCGAAATGAATCCATCCTCCAAGTCTCTATCGAGATCTATACGGCCTCCAGCAACTGCTCATGCTAATGCTCGAATGAGGTGCTTCAAGACCTCTATGAGACACCCACAAGTGATGTGCTCCTCTCAACACTGAAGCTCAATGGAAAGTTAGGATAACTTTCCCCTGCAATGGTCCACTCTCCCCTGTCAGTCAGTGAAATGCTCAATCCTGCAATCCCTGGGTCCCATGCTAACCTCTGTCGAAGATCACCCTACTGGCCCTGCACTACTCTGACCATGACTGCCTGCCCCTTGCATACATCCTGAATCCTCCTCTCCTGGGTCCTCCAGCTGAAATACCTATGACCATTGGACCTGCTGTCCAGAAACTCTATCAGTAAAGACACCTCTGTAGAAGAAGTACCTATCCAGCCACCTCTATGTCTGATCATGTTGATCAAGAGTGAAAAGTTGCCTCGCTCTATCGGACAAGAACCTGCAGGCTCTCTCCAAATCAACCCCTGGTGGTGTATGTGGCTCTCTGGTGCAACCTGGGTCATCATGTAGCAAAACATCCTACCAACCAAATGAACCCCCGGGTCCCATGGCAAACTTGGAAGTTTATCACTTCCAGTGTCCGCTAACTGCTCATGTGCCAAACTGATCACTGTCGGAAGCCCCCTGCGCTCATCTGTTATCATCTGGCCTGTGATGCTCACCATCACACACCACGTCTCAATTGACTGCCTATGACGATCCATCTCTATCCTGCTGGATGCTATAAAAGTACTCCTGTCAGGTGGTCTCGGCCTAACCACTTCCCATGTCCTCCGCCACAACCTACCCCTCTTGATGTTGTTGTCTGTGATAAAGGTGTCAGGACAGGCTAACAGAAACAACTGTAGCTGACTATAGGACTAGAAGGTGTCACCTGCTTTGGTCAACACCAAGGATTCGACCAGAAGCTTGTCCATCGGTATCCGTGATAAATACTCTACTGTGGTCATCACCGAATCCCAACCAACCAGTACAACCAGAGGTAACTCCTCCGACTGTGGGTAAACCAATCTCCATCTCCCATCACCCATGCTCATGCTGAAACGGTGAAGGTGAGATCTCATAACCATATGTTGTTGCAAAGGAGTGGCATTTGCATGCTCCCCTAAGTGTGTCTCCTCCCTGCAAGGCAGTACACCCCTCTGAATCCCACCATATATCTCGGCATGTACCTATGAGCTATCACTCATCATTGTATGCTCCGGCATACTCATGTTGTTTCCCGTAGACTCATGTTGCATCATAGATCCTGGGCATAGTGCTGGATCAACCTCTACATGGAGGTCAATCGCTCTCAGAACACAAATGGAAGTGTCCTCCATCAACTGGTGCTCCTCCGCTAGATCACCCACATCCTCTATCAACGTGACTGACTGATACATCTGAGTGTCCACTGAGACAGATGAAGTGGATCTCTGACGAATCTCCTCAAGAGACTCATCTAATCTAGACTCTAATTCTTGAAGGGTTGTCTGTGTGCCTCTCAAGAATCCTCGAGTGCTCTCCAACTCTTGAGTGGGTCGATCCATCTCCAACTCCTGCTCCCTCAGAGACTCATGATACATCTCACCAATCCTCAATAGGTAGTCCCTGTCAGTCAATAACTGCTGGTAGTCGGTCCTCATCATTGATACTCTCTCCCTGAGAGTATGAAAGTCCTCCATGGCAAATCCCTCATCTTAACTACCATGTGCCACAGATGCTCTCCAGCAGTAATCTGCCAGTAATGCATGCATGTCATCAATATGTCTAGTGGTTGTCATGATCATAGCCTAACTCTCAATTGTCCTGCTAAGTGGTGTGATTCTTGATCATAGTCATGCTAAGGTACCCCCTCATGCCTCTCACTACTAGTGCCATCACTAAAATCCTCAACAACACTCTCTACAGAAGATAAAGTGTTGAACTGCCTGTTGTCTACTGTGCCACTGGGTCTTCCCATACGTAACTGCACATCATCCTCAACTGCTAGCTCTGTTTGAATCATACTGTATCTGGTGTGAGCCGTTGTATCCTCCTGTGCACTCAACCTGCTACTATCATCTGCACCTGGATCCCATATAGCTGTGTCCAGACACATGCTATGGTCATCTTGAATACTAAAGAGTGCATCCTCATCCATGCAGGTCGATCCTGGAAGTAAGTGCTCCATAAACCTGTCAGTCTCCACAATCTTCTCAACTAATGGAGTCTCCAAAAGATGTGACTCAATCTCCTCATGTTGATCTGTGAGTGTAGGATCAACTACCTACATGTCCTGTGTCTCCTCCAGGATCTGTGGATCTACATGTATGTGGTGTGCATCCCTCACACAAGGCTCCTCAATCATATCTGATATGCCACTGATATCCTCATGTGGCGTGGCTATCATGGATGTCTGAAAAGACGACAGATGTGTCACAGCCACCATAGGAGGCTGGTCATCTGTAGGTGCTAACACGTGTGAGTCCTCACTAGTGCCACCACTCTACTGTGGTGTAAGGTCATCAACACCATGTGATATGTCTGTTGAAGTACTGGTGCTATCGTCCTGTCCACCTGACTATCTATCTACTATACAAGGGTCACTATCCTCCTCAAGCGTGCTAAAATCATCATCCTCTGTGCAAGAGTCACTATCACTAGTCACTGTGCAAAAGTCATTCTCATCATCGGACTGCTCCAGATAAGCATCAATCGATCCATCCTCACATGCCTCATCATCACTGTCATAGTGCACCTCAATAATATGCTCCTTACACTTACACCTATGATCTAGTTCCCAAGGCACCTTGCAACTGTAGCAAAGTTGCGTGCTCCTAATGGGTGTGGGGTTTCTCTGTGCTTCCCTCCATCTAGCTATTGTGGCCATGTATTCCTCTGCTCGTTTGACCTGGAATGTAATCTCATCTTTGCTCCACCTAGGATATTTCAAGGATAAATATTGTTGGAAGGTTATTAAGGCCCTAGTTTCCTCACTAAGGTCGTAGTAGTATTCCCATCTACTACGTACAGCCTCTCTAGTAAAATCCACAATATCCATTTCCTCTTATGGAAGACCCCTCTATGGCTCTGCATACATGTGCTAATTCCCACGGCTTGCAAGAATCTAAGCTCTAATACCACCGTAATGATCCCAAGACATTATGCCAGGATCATCACAATTTTGATGCCTTTTTAAAACTTTTTCCAAGTGAGGTATTTCGTCAAACACTTTACTGACCTACTTGTTTTGATGTGTTTACTTGCAGGATGGCCTCTTGATTTCGGCCTTAGGGTTTACTGATGTGTTATATATGTGTTACAACAATAAACAAGAAGATATGACCATGGAACATACCTCAACCATACACAATATGATAGACAAGCCAAAACATCTCAAAACTGCTTTTATTCATGAAATAGAGAAACCTGCTACAATAAAGTTGCCGATCTGGAAAGCTCAACAGATGGCCAAGAAGATAGACAATAGAGCTACTACAAAATGCTCCAATAGAAGACTACAATAAGCCTCCAAAGGCTGGATATATAATGAAACTAAATACAAGTAGATCTAGGCCGTAAGACTGCTAAACCCCCTAGCAGGAAGGTGCCACGCCCTGCTGGATAGCTGAAGCTCCTCAACAATTCGGCCCTATTGCCAAAACTATCCAATCACCCCAAGAAATATGCCAAGTGATAGATCAGGCAACTGTAAGGACAACCCAAGTGCCCAAATCTCCAAAGTCACTCTCAAACCCTGTGGATCTCAACTCCTCCACTGAATGGTGTGCCCCCCTGGATGCCTAAAACCCTAGATAATTCGGCATGGGTGAATGAGGCCTCCAAACCTCCTAAAACTCTCCAAAATGATAGATCGGCCAATCACAAACCCCTGAAAGAAGTTTCAAGGTCAGATATGAGGTATAGCCTCCTAGATCTGCAAATCACTGAATCACCAAATCGTCCTCTCTCTCCCAAAGTCGTCCCAACCTGTAGATGATGATCTAACCGTGGTAACTCCTCAAGAATGGACTAGATCTGATGCCAAAGCCCTGCAATGAATACCCAGGTGATAGAATCTCCAAAAGCCTTGCCAATCACCTGCAATGAATCTCTCTCCAAGAATGGTGTGCCCCCCCTTGCTGGAAACCCCCAACTGGTGCGCCCTCTCTCTATCTCCACAAGTAACTGATGTAGAATCC
The DNA here is from genome assembly GCA_010110895.2 of Picea sitchensis. Classification (NCBI taxonomy): domain Eukaryota; kingdom Viridiplantae; phylum Streptophyta; class Pinopsida; order Pinales; family Pinaceae; genus Picea; species Picea sitchensis. The sequence continues at coordinate 16,729 of SNQJ01S0142466.1, forward strand.
GCCTGCAACTGAGTAGATCTGGAACTAGAATGTTGTGGGAGCGTATTGCATCTCCGAGACCAAGCTTGGGACAAGCTAGGTGGAATCTTTCACCACCAAATCGTCCTCTAGGGTTTGTTAAGTCAAAACCCTCAAAACCCCCAATGTTGGGCTCACTAGCTAAAAGCCAGAAATAAAAAAGATAAACATACATGAATGAATGAGTAGAGGCCCTTGCCTTTCCTTTATACTTTTTGGCTCCTCTTGTCCCTCCAAAGTGACTTTCATTTTATTAATATTTAATTAATTAATTAAATCACTCTAATTAATTAATTAATCTTTTTACCTCTGAAAAGCGCCTTATTTCTCCTTGTGGACTCCCTGGCCACTGAAAGTCGCTTCTAGCCATCCCATCCTGTAGTGTTGCTCCTCCTGATTCCAATGAGCTATTACACTGAGAGGTTCCTCCAAGTAATGTGCCCAAAATGACCTCTTCAGTGGATTTAATTGACTTATAGCTCAAAATAGTCAAAATCATGGAAATCATCGGAATGCAACGGAACCAAAGCCAACCTGTGCAGAATGGCTCATAATGATAAGATATGATGAGAAATGCAACCTCGACCTCACAATGCCTCTCAATAACCCCTGTATTCGCTATAACACCCATCTGGCTACTCTGGTCATCATAAACCTCTGCACTGTGATGATGTCCCCTTTATCCCCACTTTTTAGGGATAACTAGGAGATCATGTCTCGAGGCCCACAGGTCCTAGACATGGAGTACCGAGAACAGGATTAACCTGAGCATGGCCCTGGAGGGCCCACCCATTCTTATCTTCTCAGCAGCAGTAGCATCCATCACCATCGACTTGGTCCTGTATCAGAAAGGGTTCTTGTTCCATCAGGTAATTGGTCCAAGTATCATGGTATGTGTCACTTTTGATCATTAAAACCTTTAAATATATGCATTTGATTCCTTTTGTTTCTAACAATTGCTTGAATCTTACATTTGCCCGCTTGACCATGTCTGGGGGATTAACAAGGTGTCCTAGCAAGCCTTTGTCCATAGGTTTTGGTTTGCCACCTAGGGGGGACTTCTGAAAGGCCATCGTCCGCTCCCATCATAGCACCACTATTTCATCTTATTTCCCGCTCATTTGTCCCACTCCCCTTGTCCAGGCATCGGGTTGATCTATTTTCAGGATTGCACCTTATCTTGTGGGAAGAAGGGGCTAAAGGCCCAGAAGGTAAAAGTAAGCTGGTAAAAGATAAAAGCCTAAGAATAAAACCTCGAGACGCTTCGCCCAGGGATCCCCGAGAAAGCAATAAAATGCTTCTCAACAAGAAACAAGAGGGACCCAAAAAATAATAAAACAAGACTTAGTCAGAGGATAGGGGGTCTCATCACGAGCCAGCCTATTAGGTCCATGGGTACCTAGCAGTATGACATTGCCACCTGTTATCGCGCAGTTTGTATTTAAGGTCACAGGCTGTAGGATAGAGGACAAACTGGCGTAACAGGAACCTTCCCCACCCAATGTCACCTCGATGGGGAGGTTCTTTCTGTTTAGAGAGGTTAGCCCAAGGGAGACGTCCCCGGTAACCTGGGGTTTGAAGAGGCAAAGGATGCAAGGTCAAGTGTTAAGATTTCCCTCCTCGCAAGTTACCACCGGTATCAGATAGTCTGGCTAATCAGCCAATAAAAGAAGTGTAGTCCCTGTTGAAAACACCTGCCTGGAACAAAATAATAACAAGACAATATGTATATTTGCAGGCTATAACTCAAAGGGTTAGTACTTCTTTAACTATCTGATTTCATTCAATAAGCAATGTAATAGATAAGATGAAGTCAACGTTCTGCTAATTAGTCTATGAAAGATCACCAATTCATCAATATCAACCAAAACGACCAAGCCTACAGTACATCAAATCAATAAGTTGTTCAGTATAAGCTTGACGTCATCATTTAATTGCTTATTATTAGTCAAAAGCTTGTTGCGTCAGCTATGACGTCAGCCTAGGTTAGCAGCGTTAGGGTTAGTTAGGGTTTCAGAAATTGAAGTTTGAAAGATGGTTTTTGCACATTAAGGGCTCAACGTTGGAGATATTACCAGTGCCTTAGGGTAAATGGAGTCAAAAGCAAGGGCACAAAGTCTCGGGAGGATTAAAACTAAGAGACTGGAAGGTAGGGTTCTAAGGCGCTGCAATGGCAGGGCCCTAGAATCAAAACCCTAGGGGAAGGAGGCTCACTCCGGTGTTGCTTAAGCAAGGCCTCGTGCTCCTTCCTCCTTCTCTAAATACACTTGGTAAAATGGCTAGCTTCAAAGTATAAATTTAAGGGAGAAGGTGTTGCAAAGGCAAGGCCTTCAAACCCTAGAACGTGAAACCCTAGGTGTAGTCCAACTAGGCCTAGGACGTCTCCTCTTTTCAACCTATAACTTCAATGCTAGCTCAGAAAAAAGAATGAAAAGTGTAGCAACGGCTAGGCTATATCTTATTCTTTCAATGGCTGAAAACTATTTCTCAACATGGGGACATATAGCAATGACCTACTTGTGTGCTTGCTACCTAGGGTTTTAAAATCAGCAATTTATAAGCAAATGCAAGAATACTAACCTACAACCATTCAATCAAGAAGTTTTGCAGGAAAAACACTTACATATCATGAAGAAAAGCACATGCAAACCCTAGTTGTAAACCTTCCATGAGAGAAATGCCATAAATGCCAAGAGAAATCCTCCTCCAAGAGTAGCGCCTCACTTAAAACACCAAAAATACCCAAGTAGGGCGCAAGTATTGAGATCTCACAAGAGAGTGAATTGTGTTATGTTCAAATGAGGGAAAAACATCCTCAATATATATCAATCCATGACCTTTAATTTACAGAATAGGTCATTAAAACAGCCAACAAGGCTGACTACAAAATTTACACTGTTTTTTCATTAATTGCTAAATAAAAGACACAAAATGAGCAAAAGGTGGGACGTCAAGCCCTTCTAAGGGAGACATTGGCCCTTTTTGGGCATATCCAGCATTCAGAAGTCAAGCGTTAGCCCTTTTAGGGCTCCTCTAAGCTGCCACACGTGCCAGAAATCTCATCATACTGCCACACGCTCAAGAAGACGTCTGAATCTCCTAGGTGACGTCCTGTCCATCGAGAGGAAAACGTTCCATCTAAAGTGGGTCATCCCCCCTAGGCCGGGCTCAACCAAAGTGCCATGGGTGGAACGTCCTTTTCTTCATGTGCAAAGGCTCATCATAACACTGTCCTGTCCCTGCCACTGATGGGATCCCAGCAACCATCTGATGGGCTCTTCAGCCCCATGGAGGTCCAAGCTAATCATCTCCCCATGTGTACCAGTCCACTGGTACCTGTCCATCGAGCATGGTCCTGCACATCAAAAACTTCGCCCTCCATGGGCTCATCAGTCCTCGGGATCATAGCAATGTCAATCATATTTCATCATTAAATTTATCAAATACATGCATAAAACCCCGAGCATATCCTCTAATAGCTCAAAGATATTACAATGATCTACGATACAAAGTTGGAGAAAAGACAAGGTAACCTATTGGGCCAGTATCCATAAGAAGAGGAAAGTTTCCAAAGGATGTCATTCAAGCCATGTAGCATGAGGTGGTATGGTCTAAGGATGTCCAGTCATAGTGAAGACCAGGGGTAAGTATTGTCCATGGGTGCCTTTGTAGGAGGCGAGTTGTACCTGTCATGGATGCAGTTTTTTCCAAGCCCTTTTATTGCCTTTGTTCTTTCTTTTATTCATTACTTTTTCTTTCTTTTTTTTTGCTTCAAGGTCTGACCAGAGGACACTGCCTTGGCGTGGTGACCAGAGCTGACAGTGTTACCCACGAGTATCTTCGCAGAAATGATAAGGCTGGCTCGTCATGAGACCCTCTTTCCCTTGGCCATGCAACCAAGGGTCATTGCCCTGGCGTGGTAACCAAATAATGGCAATGTCATACTGCTAGATACCTATGAACATAAT
>SNQJ01S0142467.1:0-21189 GCA_010110895.2 Picea sitchensis
TGCATCCCCGAACACAGCTATCTCCCTGATTCCCATTTCTTTTGCGACCCTTAATCCCAGAACCAGAGCTTCATATTCTGCCACGTTATTGGTGACTTCAAATTCCAGCTTGTATGACAGCGATATGGTTTCCTGAGAAGGAGACTTGAAAACCACTCCAGCACCCCCACCTATACTGGAAGAGGCTCCATCAAAGAACATCTTCCAAACAGAAGTAGTTGAAGGAGGCATCCCCTGATCAAGACTGAGCTGCTTTCTGATCTGTAAAGGGGTCTCAAGTTCATCAGTAAATTGCAATAAGCTAGATCCTAAGTCAGTGTTTAAGGCATAGATAGGATGATTAGTGGGGTTTGCTTCATCACTGACAATGTAGGCTAGCTGGACTTCTCTGTACAACCTTCTATGTTCTCCTCCAAAGACTGGAATGGTGGCATACGTGAGGTCCATTTACAGTGTTCCTCCAAGTCTCTTAATCCAAGATCTTGACAACAGCATGCCAAAATTGGGGGGAACATCAGCTACCACTATATCCATGACCATACTTTTCATGGGTAGCTGAAATAGGGACACCACCAGGTCTTTGATGACTCCCAAACACTGTAACCTCCTGGAGTCAAAGGAATAGAGGTCATGATATGCTCTGGTGACTTCTAATCCTAGTTCTTCCATGACGGCTTTAGGCATGAGGTTATGGGAGGCTCCTGAGTCCATCAAACAATTATGTAGCACCTTGTCATGTATATTCAGGGATGTGTAGAAGGGAGGGGATGAATCATCTCTGTCTTCTACCATAGGACCTAGGACTACTGCAGGCCTTTCATCTTGGAGGCTTATGAAGTCTGTGAATCATCTCTGTCTCTACCAGACCTGTGGACTACTGCAGGCCTTCATCTTGGAGGCTTATGAAGTCTGTGGAAGGGCCAGTGGCTCTGGGGATTTCAAACAGATCGGAGAAGTTGCTTGAATTCCCCCATGCTCTGGATTAACTCCAGTGAGGGGCACAGGGATTCTGATCTTTGGACTTCATGCTCGAAACTAAAAGAAGGTGAGCTTTGGAATTTCTCTAATCTCAGGAGCATGAATTCGAATGATGGGGGAGAGAGGTTGGGCCTTCTTACCCTTATGGCTGTCTGGTACCTCGTCAGCAGGTTTCTGCGCCTGGTGGATGACTCAGGAACATCAGGTTGTCGCTCGCTTGTCTGATCTTAGGTTATACCTGCCTCGGCCACCGCTGGCTTTAATCTGCTTTGTTGAGTTCATTGAGCTGACCATCCATGAGAGACTCTTCATATGCTGATTTAATAGATGGGGTGGGAAGGGAGGAGTGACTTCAACTGAGTGGATTTCAAGCTCAGGCTCATCTAGTTGCCTTCCTTCTTCACCATGAAATTGTTCCGAAGGGAGCCCTCGATCCTTTGGTCATCCCCGCCTTCTCCTTATGCAGTTGGAGGAGTAAAATTGTTTGGTCTTCTAAAACCTCTCCTCGCTTTCTGTTCCGAGGGCCTTTGTTCATTTGTTTTCTTCCGCCTTTAATCTTTCCATCTCTTCTTTCAAAGACGCTCAACAAATTGAAATTGCTTACTTGAGGGTGGGGAACCGAGAGGTCGGAGATGCTGGAACCGTAAACCCAGGCTCTAATTTCTTTTCTTTCTATTTGTGTCACCGGGTTCCTCAGTCTGTCTGCCGCTAATATATTAGATTCCACTTCTATAGTCAGATATTGCATCCGGAAGCTAACGAGGTGGCTCTCCTTCTTAATAATGCAGACAGAAATCGGTCAAAGGCTCCAAAGATATGAGACTGCTGCAAGCTTCCTAAGGCTTTATTTCAGAATCTATTATACATTTTATTGAATCTTTGAGAAAAGTCAGAGACTGACTCTACTTCCTGCTTCTTCTTCGTGGACCCAAACTCAACCATGTAATATATATAATCTTTCTATCCCCCCACTGCCTCAAAAACATTATCCGTGAGCTCCTCAATAATGAAAGCTTATAGATCCAGGGGCCATTCTCCTCAACCACTTCTAACCTCACTATCTAGGCTCGGATTAAGACTCTCATCCGCATCTTACATTTTCAATATATCTGTGTTATCGCAAGATAGTCAGAAGGCGCTAAGTGCCTTCAAATACATCTCCCTCACCACCTAACTTAGGCATGTATTTCAAATAGTCTCCAACAGGAAGAGGGTTCACAGGATGAGGTAGGACTAACGGAGCATATCTAGCAAAGAACTATGGTATGCCATATTCTATTCGGAGGGGATTAACACCAGCCAGGGGATGTTGAGGAGGAGAGTTCGAGGAGATGGAGGTGAAATCAGTGAGGAAGGGAAGGAGGTCCTCATGGACGCATCGAAATAGAGAGAAGTCCAAGGGACTCGATTGTGCTAGTGTTTCTCTCTGTGCAGCAGTAGTAATCAAAGTTGAGGGGTAGTGAACCTCCCCGAGAGGGGAGTGACAAGGACTTCTCCTTCCAATCCCAGACCAAGGGGAAACTCACAGGAACACTCCCAAAGTTCGAAAACTGAAACCCCAGAGGAAGTATGACTAGGAAGGTGAGAATAAGAAATGGAGTCTCACGTAAGGAGGGCGATACCTTTCACCGCGGCTTCTTTCACCGCCTTCTTTCCCTTTCTCACAAGACCGCCTAAGTCCGCCTCGAGTGGCCAAAGGTAAATGTGGATTCGACCTCGCGGTGTCTACCTCTCGGCCACGCCTAATCGTGAACAGATTCTCTCACGAGTCGCCACAAAGGGAGTCGCGTGCACAAGAGTACCTTCGTTCCGACATCCATGCACCTCGTAAATCGGTTAGTCGCTGTCGCTCTACCCGTGAAGATCTTCAACTTCGGCCCCAACTGTAAAATGTTGGAAGGCTTAAGTCACTCCTGGATTGCTAGTTGGAGCAGAGCCCGAAGCCCATCGATTTAATGTCACGGTTTGTTTTAAAGGGTGATCGATGGAGGAAAACTTGAAACCATACAATCTCAACTCAGAAACCAGACCGTACTAACCCAACCAGGTCTTGATAAACTTCAAACAAGGAGTCGTAGGTAAAAGGGTGAGTAGGTAGAAGACTTATGCAAGAAGGCGCAGGGATCCACGGCGAACATCAAAGTTCATCACTGCATTCTTTGAGAGAAGAAGTGCATTCAAACGAAAATCCTTTACATTCAAATACATAAAACCAGAGGGAACGACAACTCCACAACAAATCCTTTATTGCAACAAGTCGCACCATCGCGGAACTGTGCAAAAAAGATGAAACCAAGATGGATAAGAAAGGAAACCGCTTGTTATAAACCAAGAAGTCTCAAAACACAGAGGGCATAACCGTGAAACCAGAGTATGGCTGAAACTTTACACGGAGCTTAGCTCTACCATCGACAGATACAAAATGGCAAAATGCCTACATATACCCCAAAACAACAACAGCGCTGGAACCAAGAAACTTCATTAAAGGCTTTACGTCTGCATGGCTTTTGACAGTCTGTGCATGCAGACTCAGGATTATTGTGTGCCTATGATAGACGCCATCATATTTTGGATTTTCCTTCTGTAGGTGAGTCGACGTGATTTTAATTCGTTGTAGGATGTCCCCATTATGGCGAGACGATGTCTAACCACCACCAATCCCAATAATCGCTTCTTTGGGATTGATAATGGCCCACCTAACCTAACACTGAGATAGGGAACACTTCCCTCGCATCGCCACCGAACCTAATCGAATGGCCCGAGGGACGGACCTGAGGGTCATCATGGAGGACGTACGCATGGAGGAGGATGGCGAAGAGAGGAGGACAGAGGAGGGGAATAGGGGATGATCCGTGGAAGGGGACAACTAGGTAAATGGGGCGAAGACCCGAGAAACGGACTCGCCTTCGGGCGAGAGACTGATGTGGAAAGAAAGGGATACGTGGCGGGCGAGGAGTGGGTGATGAAAAGAGAGGGAGGCCACGCAAGCCAGAGAGGAGGAATGGATAGGTGACACATGGAAACAGGGTAAGGCGAATAGGAGGAAAGTGAAGTAACGTGGGGAGGACCCACACTGGTTAATCATAGGGCAATTGAGAGGAGCGTGGTTGCGCTGAAAGCCGCCGTTGATTAGGGCCGCGATCGTGGCCGCTGAAGTCGGGTGATTCCGATTCCGGACCCCCCGCTTTAAAGGTAGAAAGGCGGGGTCCGAATGGTCTTCAACGCCGCTGATCCGGGCCATTTGACCGTCGAGATGCGCGCCCACCCGAATTTCCGGCTTAAAGGTCGAAAAGGCAAGGGGGGTCCGTGGATTTGGCCGGGAGCCGTTGATCCGGCTACCATCCGCCCGGTCGTGCTTTCTTTTTACCATGGGCGCCATTGTCACCCGTAACTTTGGACAAGTGGGTTTTAACCCATTTGATATCTCCGCCCCTTTTAGCAGAAATATCGCTAACGTAACCCCCTAACCCTACAAGCAGCATTACGCTGTGAACTTCCCAGCCAAGTTCGGGCAGATATACATAGGAGGGTGCTAACTTCCATCGCTACTCGTGGGTGCGAACTTCCCCAGGGAAAGAGGGATTTCATAAGTTGAGTTTTGTGGTTGGATAACATCTCGAATTTGCAAGATTTCTTGGTGCGACACTTGATTCAAGATAAAAAATGTATTTAAATGGCTTGAGGTTGAGTATGCACTCGAGGGCAGCTATAACTACATTTCTTGGAAGGACAAGATGGAAGTAGTACTCGAAGAAAATGGCTTGAAGGGGTACATTGACAACAATGTTCCTAAGCCGGATGCAACACACCGCAAATCTTGATACATGGCAAAAGAAAGTGGCAAAGGCGAGGAAGATTTTGTTAGAGGGAGTACGAGACCACATCTCAAGTTCCATTGAAACCACACCACATGCAATGTGGAAGGTTTTGATGGACCTGCTCTGAAACAAATAGTGACCATAGGAAATTGGCTCAAAGATAAACTCTAAGATCAAGATGGAGAAGGATGACACCATTCCAAAATATCTCACGGGTTTTTCCAATGTCGGATGAGCTTGGAAGTGTGGGAATAACAAATGCTACTGATGATTTGGTGAGCTACCCGAATTCCCAAGAGCAAGCATAAGCATCACGACTCCCCAATGGAAGGGAAAATTTGCCGGATTGGGAATGACTATGGTTGCATCTAGTGCAAGAGGAGTTCAAACGGAACACCAGATAGACGGATCATCAGATGACAGAAGACTGAATCGACCAGAAAGGAAAAGGGAAGAAATTCATCCAAAATCCAAGTCTAAAGTCAAGAAGTTGATTTGTCCAAAGTGAAGTATTTTCACCGGCCTAACATGGGAATCTTGCTACTAACCGTCCGCAGAAGAAGAAGAACAAGATGGTTGTTAGAGCTGCAACTGGTGAGGCCGCTATTCCACACCTGATCTTGACTTCTCTTTGATCGCATGCATGGCCTTAAGTACATCAAGATCGGTGTGGCATTTGGATAGTGGCACTTCCTTCCACATGACGGAGATAAAGAGTCTTTCATTGGATTGGAGGAGAAAGATCTCATAATGCATATAGAGATGGGAGACGCTGGATGATACAATACAGTGAAACTAGTATTGGTACCATTACCTTCGTAGGAGTCCAAAACCATTTCAATTGAAATTTTTATGCATGTTCCGTGCCCAAAGAAAACTTGGTCTCACCGCACGTTGGAAGACAGAGGCTAGCGATGTTGTTTTTTAGCAAAGGGAAAGCCTACCATGACATAAAGCAATGGGTCAAGTCAAGAAGATAGGGATTCGAAAGTTAAGAATCTCTTACGATGGAGGTAGATGGATGTGGTTCCATGATAGGAAAGGCGTAAAAGTGGTGAGTCGGGATGAGGGTGAATTAGTAACGAGATTAGGCCATATTCATCATGGAGCCTTGAAGATCATGCAACAACCATTCTACTGACTTCCAAGGGGAACACTTTCTTGCTCGCTTAGATCGAAGGTAAGGGGTGCACACCGGAGAAGTATGTAAAGTCCACCTTCATGAAAAGGAGAACCATTCCTCGGTGATCTTGGAGAGAGTTCAAACAGACATGTGTGGACCATTCTAGGTTGCTTCAACAAAAAAACACAAGTATTATGTTATTTTTGTTGATGAATTTTTCTCGTGAATGATGGATATTCTTCACGCATAAGAAGGATCAAACATTATCAAAGCTATGTGGAGTTTAAAGCATTGGTGGAGAAAGAGCCGGGGAAGCAAGTGAAGGCTCTATAAGATAATGGTGGAGAATACATCTCTAACTAATTCAAAGAATTCTGCAACAGAATGAATTCGAAGATAACTCATAGCTTCTCATAACCCACAACAAAAATGGGTTCGCAGAGAAAGAACAGAGTGATCGTGGGTGCGCAAAGACTAAATAATGTTGTAATGATCGTGGCCTCTACTCAATGCATTTTGTGGTAGAAGCATGCACATCGGGTGGGTTTATGTGCTAACCATTGTCCTCATAGAGTTCTTTTGGCATGAGTACACCAAGAAGTTTTTAACATCGGTAAGAAACCATGTTTCTATTTTAAAATTTTGCCTATCTGCTATGTGCATGTGGACTCAAGAATTCCGTGGAAGAAGCCGAACCGGTTTCATCAAGTTGGGATATTTGTGGGTACAATAAACACCTATAATTATCGTGGTATTTTCAACAAGTAAGATGACTGCTATGCGCGACGGACATAAAATTCGGATGAGGGGAAAGCCATGCGCTTGTTGCTTGAGAGGGAGCTAGACTTGCATGTAGAAGAGGAACCGTTGGTTCCCAAAGATGAGCCCCAAGATGTGGATCACCACATGAGGAGGTTCATGGAGTGGAGGAAACCACTGAAGCAGATCCATCCATCTGAAATGGTAGAAAGTGCACCATGGAAGCCGACAGATTGAGACTAGATGCAGCACAAAATGTAGGAGCCCCTACTACGCTGCGTATTAAAAAGACAAATTTCATCGATTTTCTAGATACATGGCTCATGAGAAAATGTATTGTGATCGAACCATCTTCCTTTCAAGAAGAAGTGAAAAGTGTGATCCCAATTTGGGTTGATGCTAAGTGGTAGAGGAGTATGACTCCATTGTCGCATCAAAGTGCATGGGAAATTGTCCTAAGACCGATTGATAAATCAAGTAGATTCTAGATGGATCTACAAGGTAAAGTGTTGTTGATGGAGTGTTGAGAAATACAAGGCTATGTTTGTGGCCTAGGGCTTCTACGCATTGAGGGGATAGATTATGATGAGACTTTTGCACTTGTCGCAAGGTACTCTTCCATAAGATCCATCCTTAAACTCTCAGCACAGATGGGTCGGGCGATTCATCATATGTATGTAAAAACTGTGTTTCTCAACAAGATCATTGAGGAAGAAGTGTACATTGAACAAACATAAGGTTTTGAGACCTTTGACAAAGAGTCTCATGTGTACAGACTCAATAGAGAACTGTATAGGCCAAAAAGCAAAGCACCCGCACAAGTACACCTCAGACAGACATTATTTCACCAAATTTTGGGCTCTCACCAAAAGTGAAGCAGATGCGAACCTATACCAAATTATGGTGGAAGGTAAGCTATTAATCATTGTTCTTTATGTTGATGATTTAATACTTACCGGTGATGAGCAACTGATACACTCATGCAATGATGACCTTGCAAAGGAGTTCGAGATGCAAAGGATTTGGGCCTTCTTCATTATTTCCTTGGATTGGAAATATGGCCGCGATATGGTGAAATTTTTGTGTCAAGGAAATTATGCAAGGGAGATAATGGGTAAGTTTCACATGGAGGGCTGAAAACCCATGGATACTCCTCACCCGTGAAACCGGAGGAAAGAGGATGCTACTTACAGAGAGGTAGTGGATGCTACCATTCTATCAACAGCTAGTGGGTTCGCTAATGTATTTAATGAATATGAGACCATACATTTGCTATGCGGCTAACCAACTAAGTCAAGTGATGGTTAAGCCTTCCAAACTCTTGAAGGTGGGTGTCCGATATATCCGAAAGGGCACATCCGAAAGTATGGATTATGGTACGATAGACGGGATGAGGTGGTTGTATTGTGGTTTCATAGATGATTAAGTGGGCGTACCCAATGGGATGAAAGAGCAAATCGGGGATCTTTAGTATCGATCTACAATCGCTTTCTTGCACAGAGGGAAACAAAGATCTCGCGGGCACTTAGTTCATCTGAAGTTAATACATGGTACGAAATAAGCCGCATGTGAGGCTATCCGATGAGGAAGATCTTGGTTGGTTCTCTTTGGTTCTCATTTAGATCCGACATTGATTTATTTTGATAATCAGAGATGCATTAAACTCCTCGACATCCTTTGTTTCATGATAGATTTAAGCATATAGATATCCAGTATAATCATCTTAGAGATTGTGTGCAACAGGAGATCATGTTTCTTCAATACATTCCTACTGAAGATCAAGATGCAGTGTATCTCCATTGAAGGTGCTCACCATGAGAAAATTCGAATATCACAGAGACAATATTGGGATGAAGGATAATACCTTCTTGTTGAGAGGGAGTACAAGTCAACAAGAAACATGTGTCTAATTTTACTTTTCCTTAAATAATTTGATAATAAATACAATCACATTCATTCATAACTAAGTGATTTGGAGTTGTAACATAATTACAAGTGTAAGCAAGTGAGTTAAGTTTAGTTGTACTAGTGAGAGTTCGCTGAATTAATTATTCATTAATTCACAATCGCGAACTCACATGCAACCGAAGATTCACCACAGTTAACTAAATGCACGCCGGGCCCATCGGAGACCTGTACTTGAGATAAATGTGAAAGGGACAGCTTGATACTGGCCAGATTTGATCACACATGCATTGATATGTTTATGAGCATGTGCAAACTAGGGCACTGTGGTTCATCGTGAGAATTCAAATTCATGTAGATTTTCAGTGTAGGAGGCAGTTTGTCCGACATTGTGAATTGGCATGTATTTGTTGATTTCAGGTATGACAAAGCAGAGACGATTGTATTTTACTCAGAGCTCTTGGATTAGATTTTTGTAATGAGATTGTTTCATGATTCATGACATACATAATATATGATAAGGTTTTAGCTTTACGCTTCCCGAAAAAACTTATGTGTTATGTGTTGATATTTCACTTTGTGATTGTGGGTTTGATCGTTATTTAATTTTATGCAAGAATAATAGTAGACGCGATTATGTATTTAAAAGTAGCATATAATTGTTATATCAAGAATAGTAGGAATACTTTTAATTTGTGTTCAAAATTCTACACACATACCTTCCGTGGTACTTCTCCCGCTATTTTTATCACCTACCATATCTGAATCAACATATCCCTCAGAGAACAATTTCTAAACCTCCAAACATAATGCATGATTAGAAGTACTTCTCAAGTATCTAAGAATCCACTTTTATCGCCTCCCAATGTTATTTACCTAGATTGTTCATATATCTGCCACAACTCCCATCGCATGTGCAATATCTCGGGTCTTGTGCAACCATTGCATACACTGTCAGCCAACTATTGATGAATTTAGACCTTGGACATGTATTCTATCTCCTCCCGTGTCTTGGGACACATTTTAGTTAATTTGAATGGCTAAAGGTGTACTAACCGGTTTTGCATCCCGCATTCTAAACCTCCAACACCTTCTTTGTGTACTCAAATTCTCGAGACAATGTCACCTACATTTTTCTTGTCTCTTTGTTATTCTCATACCAAGGATTTTGTCTGCAACTCCATATCCTTCATCGAAATGAATTAGCTAATTTCTTCTCGAGCGATTTATATCCCCCATATTAGACCCCGCAACAAGCATTCCATCTACATACAATAGCAAGATAATATAGTCGATTTTCTAGCTTTTGAAATAAACACAGTTATCAAAATGCATACTCATTATAACCCCCGCTGCTCTGTCATAAACCTCACAAACTTCAAATACCACTACCTTGAGCCAAGGAAATACATACAAGATCTTCTTCAACCCCGTGATACCAAATTTTCCTTCCTTTGATCTCATACCCCTCGTGGTCGCTACATATAAATCTCTTCCTCCAAATCCCTATGGAGAAAAAATGTTTTTACATTTAATTGTTCAATATGCAAATATTATATTCCCCACAAGACTTAAAATAGTCCTAATTAAAGTCATTTTAACAACGTGAGAAAATATTTCATCAAAAATCTATAACTTTTTTGTGCAAAACTCCCCTTTACAACAAGTCTAGCCTGCACTTTTATTCTCTCCATCTTCTTCCTTCCAACTTGTAAACCCATTTATCCCACAATGCTCTTTTTCCCGTAGGGAACTAAACCAAGTCCCAATTATATTAATTTACCAAGGAATCCATTTCATATGCCTTTCCTGTTCTAATTTCTTTTAGTGGCCCACTGCTACCTCATAACATTCTAGTTCATTAGAATCAGCCAACAATAAATAACACAATGAAGGAGCGTATCGTTCAAGGGGTATACTTAACTGGTAGGATTTTCTAACAACACTTGCGTGTGTTTGAGGTAACTCGCCTTCTTTGTTGTACATTTGGATTTTCTAGTTCCTTTGGAATTTCTTTTCTGTGATCCTACCAAGACCGTATCTCGCTTTTTCCTGTTTCTTTCCATGTAATCGATCTTTGTACATGACCTTCTCATTGAATACATTATCTCTACTCCTAATGATTTTGTTATTTTCATAATCCCATGTTTATAACCAAAATCATTAACACCGTGATCCAATAAAGGTACACTTCTAAATCCAAGAAGTGTACCTCAATCTTTGTTCTATTTTCATTATCAATATGGACAAATGCTTCAATAAACCTAAAAGTTTTCAAAAAGAATAGTTTTCATTTTTCGCCCGGCCCTCCTCTAGAATTCTACCATCCAAAGAGATTTGCGTCCTTTGTTTATTATAAACAAATGTGATCACAACATCTACCCGTGAATCAGAAGGGAAAACCAACATTCAATCTCATAGTCCTTGCACGCCCATGATTGTCCCGTTCATCCTTCCTTTTCGACACACCATTTCTTGTGGTGTTCTTAGAACCGTCTTCTCTTACTTTGAGTCCCATGGTATGAACATTAATCATCAAATTCCTCACGTTAATATTCACCTCCATTATCTAATCTTAGAAACTTCAAACTTTTTTTCCTCTGTCTCATCTCAACCAAAACTTTCCATTTCTTAAAAGTATCAAAACATCAATTTTTGTCGAATGTAATAAACCCAAGTTTTTCTAGCGCATCATCAATAAAAGTAACATAATAACAAGAGCCACAAAGAGATTACACCTCGGTGATGGTCCAGATACATCCTGTATGCACAAGCTCTTAACCTTTCATTCTTTCTTTCTTTTCCTCCTCGACACTGAATCTGACTCTCTTTATGTTTTCCATAAACACAATGTCACAAAGTCCAAATCAATTTGTTTAAGATCCGGAACAAATTTATTTTGTGAAGTATCCGTGATTCCTTCTCACTCATGTGTCCCACCTATGATTCCACAAAGGTTGTATCCACTTCCTATAGAAGCTAAAGAGATAGAAGAGTCAAGATCACCGCATATAAATACAATGCACCCACCTTCTCTCCTCTCAACACCAATGATCCTTTGATGACCTTCCACGCCTACCCGAATATGGATATACAACCTTCACTTGCCAAATTCCCTCTTGAAATCATATTTTTCCCAAATATGGAACATGTCTTACCTCTCAACAACCATTGGTTTACTATGCTAGTTTTATTTTTACCTTCCCATTCCAAATCACCTTTGCATGGCGATCATCACTCAAATGAACCGGCCCAAAATCACCTTGAACATAATCGTAGAAAAACTGCTTCTATGGGGTGTGGCATGAAATGAAGCCCCCATCATACTACCCAAGACTTAGAAATATTATCTATAGAAAGAATCAAAGCATCTTGTAAACATCACCTGCTACATTTGATTTCCATTTCTCCCCGCTTGTCCATCTCTTTGTTTCTTTGGAGCTCAGAAGTCTTTCTTCTCGTATGTCATTTCTTCCCACAATTCCAACACTCTATCTCTTTCCAAGTCTGGATTTGGATCTTCCTTCCTAGAATTCCCTGCTCCCTAGGCCCCTTCCTCTATCCCTTTTGTCTTCCCCATGTTCTCCAAGTGTTCAATGCTTCCCTCAAGCCTCCATGTTCAACGCTACTTAATGTCTCACCAAGCTTCTTTTCCGTCGCATTTCCCCACCAAGGATAACACCAACAACATCATCAAATTTTAAATTATTTGTACCAGTATGTATATTTCTACAACCACACCAGTTGCCTAAACTTTCTCTGCAATGAGAATGGGGTATATTTGAAGAGCCCCTAATTTCATCATCAAAGTCCACTTTACGTAACTTAGTTGATTAGTAACCGTGATAAAATCATTTAAATGATTTGCAACACCCACCTTCCTCTGACATTCTCATATTAAATAATCTCTTCATTATAAATACCTTATTGACACCGAGTATTTTCATACACTTAGCCAATCTGGGCCCATCAAAGCCTCATTGTCTTTTTCTTTTTGAAGGTTGAAATCCATCGATGTCGCTGTGCTCAATCAGATTGCCTTGTGAGCCTTTTTGTTAAGAATCTCCCATTCTTTTCTTCCCTTTCATGGTCATCATCTTCTTTGCTACTCGGGCTCAATGGTAGGAATAGATCCCCTTCCATATAAATAATATTCCATCTCGCAGACTTATAACTGTAGTTGGTCATTAAATTTATCTACCCTAAACTTTCCATCTCCTCCAACATTGCTCCCCACTCGGAATCTCGTGAACCCTCTTTTCTGCGATTTGAAGTTTACTTTTCGCTTCCTCGATATGTTTCAATTGTTAGAAAAACAGACCATGGAGAACAAAATAAACAAATGCGAACAAAACATTTAAGATACACAATACAATAGAGACACATTTACATGGTTCACCTAAGCAGAGTTGTGTCCACTGTGAGAAATTAAGTAAGTCCTTTATTATTATCCACCATATGGAGGGATACAACCTACAATAAACTCCGCCAGAATTCCTCTTCTTTCTCATAGTCTCCTATCTCGGGACATAATATTCACCATCAATCATAGTTGCAATACATTTCTCTCATAAAGAGGGTTGCCTTAGGTAAAACCCTAACATAATATTTCTCCATCGTTAGATCTGCAACCTTATAATGAACGGTCCAAATTTACAATGAACAAGGAATATACATTTACAAGGCAATATCCCCCACTGAACCTCGCAGAGTGGGTAACTCTCTCATGACTCCCTCAGCATAAAGAGTGCATACTGGGTAAAAGTCTTCAAGGGTAAACACGTAAAATTAAAGAAAATAATCAATCGTGAAGATAATTAGGCTCCATAACCAACAATCTCCCACTTGAGACTGATCTCAAAAACTCCACCGCCGATGTATATGCCGGATTCTAAACCTTCTGACCTCGGGTAAATTTCTCATCTTCATCTTCATTCTTGAAGACCAACTAAACTGAGAAGTAGAACTCAATTTCTCCCTCGTTAATTCCTTTGTTAACATGTTTGTAGGATTTGGCTAGTGTGTATCTTTCCAACTTCAAATGTCCATCTTCCAGATCGTGTATGAAGTGGTACCTCAACTCCATATGCTTAGTCTCTCGAATGGAAGGATGAGTTATTTGGTACATGAATGGCACTCTCATTGCCACAATACAACCTCAAGTATTCTCTTTGCTTCTTCCACCTCCATAAACCTCTGCAAACTGAATCATGTTCTTACTTAAAGCTCCTCAGAGCAACAACATATTTTGCCTCAAGGTTGAAAGTGCAACAATCTTTTGCAGCTTTGAAATCCAACCATCATGTTCCACTCCATAGTAAACACATACCCCTGCGGGTACTCCTCCTCGCCATCTCTTTATCACTTGCCATATCCGAATCAACATATTCCTGTAGAACAATGTCTAAAACCTCCAAAACATAATTCATATGTATGGTTAGGCACCCCTCAAGTATTTGAGAATCCACTTTTCTATCGCTTCCTCCCAATGTTCTTTGCTTGGATTGTTCATATATCTGCTAACCACAACTCCTAATGTATGCAATATATGGTCTTGTGAAAAATCCATTGCATACATCAAGCTGCCAACCTGTTGATGAATATGGGACCCTCGACATGTATTATATCTCCTCCCCGTGTCTTGGGACACATTTCTAGTTAATTTTGAAATGGATGGCTAAAGGTGTACTAACTAGCTTTTCATCAGATTCTAACCTCTCCAACACCTTCTCTGTACTCACCGAGACAATAATAATTTTATATTTTTATCTCTTCTTGTTATTCTCATACCAAGGATTTTCTTTAAAGACTCCAAATCCTTCATCACAAAATGAATTAGATAATTTCTTCTTGAGCACATTTATTTTTTTCATTAGGACCCCGCAACAAGTATGTCATCTACATACACACAGCAAGATAATATAGCTTCCATTTTCTAGATTTTTAAAATAAACACAGTTGATCAAATGACATCTACTATAACCATACCTCACAACCTACAAACTTCAAATACCACTTCCTTTGAGATTGATTTAGGCCATACAAGCTCTTCTTTCAACCAGATACCAAATTCTCCTTCCCCTTTGACCTCATACATTGTCGCCACAGATATAAATCTCTTCCTCCAAATCCCTAGGGAGAAAAGTTGTTTTAACATCTAATTGTTCAAGATGCAAATCTTCTATCACCACAAGACTTGGAAAATAGTCCTAATTGAAGTCATTTTAACAACAGAGAAAAATATTTCATCAAAAATCTATAACTTTTCAGGTAAACCCTTTTACAACAAGTCTAGCCTTGTACCTCTTTATTCCTCCTCCATCTTCTTCTCCTTGAACTTCTAAACCCATTTATTCTCCAATGATCTTTTTCCCACAGGCAACCGGAATCCAAGTCCCAAGTACATGGTTATTTACCAAGGAACCTAGCATTTCCTCTTTCATGCCTTTGTTCTAATTTTTTTGGTGTTCACTGCATTGTCTCTTCATAACATTCTCGTTCATCATAATCACCAACAATAAATAATAATGAAGGAGAATATCGCTCAAGGGGTATACTTAACCTAGTAGATTTTCTAACAACACTCTGCAAGTGTTCGAGGTACCTCACGCTTCCCCAAGAAAGTTATACATTTTGATTTTCTCGCTGTTCCTTTGGAATTTCTTTTAGTGATCTCATCAAGCACTGCGGTATTCCCTGCTTTTCCCCGCTTTCCCCGCACTAATATTTGTACATGACCTCTCATTGAATATGACATTCTACTCCTAATGATTTTGTTATTTACAATTCCATAAGTTTATAACCAAAAATCATTAACACTATATCCAATAAAGGTACACTTTGGATTTTGCCTCAAGCTTTGTTCTATTTTTCTTATCAATATAGACAAAATGATTCACAACCTAAAGTTTTAAAAAATAATAGTTTACCTTTTTTCTTGCCCATTCCTCCTCTAGAATTCTACCATCCAAAGAGCTTGAAGGTCCTCTATTTATTATAAACAAATGTCTACAACATCCATTAGAACCGTATGGGAAACCAACATGCAATCCTTTCATCTCCCTTGCACGCTCCATGATTGTCACATTCATCCTTTATTACACACCATTTCCTTGTGGTGTTCTTGAACCATCTCTCTCTCTACCTAATCCCATGGTACAACAAGTAATCATCAAACCCTTGCTGCAATTCAATTCCATTATCTTATCCGAGACACTTCAAACTTTTCTGTCTCATTCTCAACCAAAGCTTCATTTCTTAAAAGTATAAAACATCATATTTTTGTCAAAATGCAACAAACCCAAGTTTTCTAGTTGCATCAATAATAAAAGTAACATAATAATGAGAGCCACCAAGAGATTATAATTGAGCTGGTCCCCATACACCAGATGCATAAGCTCTAACCTTTCATTCTTCTTTCTTTTCTGACTCTAAGAAAACTGACTCTCTTATGTTTCTCATAAACACAATGCTCATAGAAGTCCAAATCAATTTGTTTAAGATCTGGCAACAAATTTCTTTTGTGAAGTATCTGCATTCCCTTCTCACTCATGTGTCCCAGCCTATGATGCCACAGTTTTGTATCCACTCCTATAGAAGCTAGAGAGATAGAGGAGTCAGTATTACCAATACATAACTACAATGTACCTACCTTCTCTCCTTTTTCTATCACCAATGATCCTTTGATGACCTTCCACGTCTTATCTATAAATATGGATATACAACCTTCACTTGCCAATTGCCCTGTTGAAATCATATTTTTCCTTAAATCTAGAACATGTCTTTCCTCTTTCAACAACCATTGGTTTCCATTGAGTTGCTTTATTTTTACCTTTCCCATTCCAACAATTTTGCATGGTGCATCATCACCCAAATGAAACTGTCCAAAATCACCTTGAACAAAATCTAGAAAATGTTTCCTATGGGGTGTGTCATGAAATGAAGCCCTTGAATCTACTACCCAAGATTCATAAATATTATCTATAGAAAGAATCAAAGCATCTTGTAACACATCACCTGTTACATTTGCTTCCTGATTTCTCTCATGTTGTCTATCTCTTTGTTTCTTTGGAGCTCTGCAGTCTTTCTTCAGATGTCCTTTCTTCCCACAATTCCAACACTCTATCTTTCCAAGTCTGGATTTGGATCTGCCCTTCCTAGAATTACCTTGGTTCCCTGGGCCCCTTCCTTTATCCTTTTGTCTTCCCCTGTTCTCCATGTTCAACGCATTACCTAATGGCTCACCTGTGCTCTTCTGTTGCATTTCCTCACTAAGGATAACACCAACAACATCATCAAATTTTAAATTATTTGAACCAGAGACAGAGTTACTCACAACCATGACCAAGCTATTCCATCTTTCTGGCAATGAGCATAAGATTAGAAGAGCCTTGACCTCATCATAAAAGTCCACTTTTACAGAACTTAGTTAATTAGTAACCATATTAAAATCATTTAAATGATCTGCAATAGACCCACCTTATGACATCTTCATATTAAATAATCTCTTAATTAGAAATACCTTATTGGACGTCGAGGGTTTTTCATACAATTTATTCAACGCATCCATCAAAGCCTTCGTTGCCTTTTCTTTTGAAATATTGAAATCCACCGATGCTGCCAGGCTTAGTCGTATCGTTCCTAGAGCCTTTCTGTCAAGAATCTCCCATTCTTCGTCCTTCATGGCTGCCGGCTTCTTTGCTACTCCACCCAATGGTAGGAATAGATCCTTCTGATATAAATAATCTTCCATCTGCATCTTCCATAACTGGTATTTTTGGCCTTTAAATTTCTCGACCCTAAACTTTCCATCTTCCGACATTGCTCCCACTCGAACCAGGAACCATCTTTTCCTGCGAGTTACCTTTCGCTCTGATACCAGTTGTTAGAAAAACAGGACCATGGAGAAATAAAATAAAACAAATGCGGAAAAAAAACACAGAAGATACACAATACAATAGAGACACAGATTTACGTGGTTCACCCAGTGTGGGTTGTCCACCAGAGAAATTGCCAGGTCATTCCTTTATTATTATCCAACATATGAAGGGATACAACCTACATCAAACCCGCTGTAACTTCCCCTTTTTCTCTCACAGTATCCTATCTCAGAATACAATATTTACCATCAATCATAGTCGCAATACATTTCCCTCATAAAAGAGGGTTTCCTTCTAGGGAAAAAAACCCTAACATAATCTCTACCGTTAGATCTGCGACCTTATAATGAACGGTCCAAATTTACAATGAAATTACAATATACATTTACAAGGCAATTTTCCCCCTCGAACCCCGCAGAGGGGGTAACCCCCCTCTGCACTCCTCCGCGTGGAAGAGTGTATATACTCTTGGGGTGTAAAGTCTTCATGGGGTATAAACATGGATGAAATAAAAGACCTCTAAATCAGGAAGATAATCAGGCTCCACAACCAACAAATACAAGCCTTTCCAATTTGAAAAATTATGGCTAACCCATCTTGACTTCCTGGAGCTCTCCCAAACTTGGTGGGCGAATGCAGAGATCTCACATGGCTCATGTATGTACATATTCCAAAAAAGGTTGAAGAACTTCAAGATGCAACTTCAATACTGGAATAAGAATGTATTTGGAAACAACTTCCTTGCGAAAAGAACCTTAGAAAAATGATTGGAAGAAATCCAATAGGAAACTATTTTGCAGTGCCAAACGAATGAGCTAAGTAGGAAGGAAGAACCACTTAGGAATTAACTTGAGGAATGGAAAAAATAGGAGGAAATAGTTTGGAAACAAAAATCCATAGTGCAATGGCTTAAATAAGGGGATAAGAATAAAAAATTCGTCGATCGCTCCATGGTGCACAGGCGCTACATCAACCGCATCACAAAACTTGAAGATGAATAGCGAAACTCAATCTTGGACCATGACAGAATAAAAGATGAGCTGGTAAGATACTATAAAGAGCTCTTATGAGAGCCTCCCATTGATAGAACCCTAGGCATCAATAAAGTAACTCAACATATACCAACCCTCATCACGCCTGAACAAAACCAAGCCCTAATGAGATCAATCATGTAGGGAGAGGTGGATCATGTTGTCAAGGAAATTCCCTTGGGGAAGGCACTAGGACCAGAGGACTTCACAAACAACTTATTTCATTTTTGTTGTCCGATGATAAGACAAGAGGTTTGGAAACTTGTGGAGGAATCCAAAACCTCAGGGAAAGTTCTCTCTACTCTCAATGATACTTTCCTCACTCTCATTCCAAAAGAAGAACGAGTCACTCACGTGAAGCAATTCCGAACCATTGCACTATGCAATGTCATCTAAAAAATAATTACTAAAGTCATAGCCCTCCGACTCAAACTCATCCTCCCCTTCATCATATCCAAAGAGAAGTCATGATATGTATAGGGGTTCCAAATTTTGGATAGTGTCATCTTAGTCCACGAAGTGATACACTCACTCAAATCTACTTGCACTCTAGGTATGCTCATCAAGCTAGATCTCTCAAAATATTTTGATTGCCTCAGTTGGAATTACATGTGCACCCTTCTTGTGGCGTCTGGATTCAACAAGGATTGGATCCTTTGGATTTGAAATCTCACTTCCTATGCCTTCTTTTCAATTTTGGTCAATGGAGTACCCTCCCAACCTTTCTCTCCCTCCAGAGGAATTCGTCAAGGGGATCCTCTTTCCCCCTTTCTCTTTGTCATCATGGCAGAAGGATTTGGATGATATATCAAAGCTTCCATAGAGGATGGATCTCTTCAAGGTATCCCTCTACATGACTTGCATCCTGCGGCCTCTCACAGTCAATTTTTTCATGATACCTTGTTAATGAACACTCTTACTACTCAGGAAGTCATTAAACTCAAAACTATCCTCATTGACTTATGTGAAGCCTCTGGCACAACCTTTAATTTGAATAAGTTCTAGCTCTTTTTCTTTAACATTCCACCTGCAATCCATAAACACATCTCTTGATTTCTGGGTATGACCAAGATCTCCTTTTCGTCCAACTACCTTAGCATTCCCCTCTCTGATGCAGCCACTCGAAACATCTCTTGGGAAGCCCTTCTCTTTTCCTTCTCTATTCTCCTGAGCAACTCGACTTTTAGTTCCCTCAACCTTGCAACAAGATTGGTTCTCATTAAATCATTTCTTCAAGCTATCCCAACCTACCTTTTCTCAGCTTTGGAAGCCCCACAATCTGTCATTAAAACCATCTAAAACCTGTAGAGAAAATTCCTCTGGCATGGTCATGATCTTGGAAAAAAGTGGGCTCTGACTAGATGGGAGAAAGTTTGCAGGCCAAAATCTATTGAAGGACTTGGACTCAGGGACCCAGGCAAATTAAACAACATTATGGGAAGTAAAATCTAGTGGGATTGGCTCAAGCACCCAACATAACTTTGGGCCATGCTWTAGAAGCAAAAAAGTGTCGTGCACACCAACAAGGCACATCTCATTAGGTTGAACAATAAGATCCAAGGATCTAATATTTGGGATGGTCAAAATGATTTGTTTTGGATGGATTCATGGCACGAGTTACCTCCATTGCATTCATTGGACATCATGTTCCCCCTCCAAAATCATATGCAATAGATGGATCACCTCAAGGTAACAAACCTTTAGTTAAATGTCTTCCATCATCCCCCTTGGAGAACCTAGAAAAATATTCCTCACGATCTTCATATCCCTACAGATTGTGACTTGCAACCATTGAATACCATTGCTTCCCAAAGGAAAATTCACATCAGAAATGGATCAGACATTCTCCGATGGGGGCACTTCCCCCTGGGCACGTTCACAATTAAAGAAGCCTACATCCTTCAGGAGAATTTAAATACCCAACCAAAAGAGAATATCTGGCACATCATCTTGAGATCAAAATTGTGGCCGAAGGTCTCAACTTTCCTATGGCTCATGGTACAAAATCAAATCCTCACCTGGGACAATCTCCGAAAACGCGGATTTATTGGGCCCTCAATTTGTCATCTATGTCAACAAAATGAAGAGTTAATAAATCATTTACTCAATATATGCTCTATCAATGGGGAGATCTGGGATCAAGCTTTTACATCATGAAGAAAACCAACAGAGCAAGAGACAACATCATAAAATCCATCGATAACTGGGGAGCCATGGCCTACACTAATCCAATCTTGAATAGGATATGGAAGTTACTACTAGGATTCAATTTATGGCATATTTGGAAAGAGAGAAACAGACATATCTTTCACTCCCAAACCTCCTCCCATTCTCACATCTAGTCAAAGATTTCTGAAAATGTTCAAGAAACCATTCGTGCTCAGCATTGGACTCAAGAGTACATCTCTGGCACTCCCTAGGAATCCATCATCCTCTCAAATTGAAAGCTCAACTTACCAAGTACTTCATCCAACAATACTCTTTGCCCCACTTCCCTGACCCCCAACCCCTCTTCTTGGCATTTCCCCCTCCAGGATTTGTTAAATTAAACTTTGATGGGGCTTAGAAGGGCAATCCCGGTCCTATAGGATTTGGAGTAGTCCTTTAGGACAACACAAGGCAGATCAATTACATCTTAACAGGGAACTTGGGCCATGACACTAATAATTTTGCAGATATATGGGGCCTCATAAGGG
>SNQJ01S0142468.1:7864-24654 GCA_010110895.2 Picea sitchensis
AATCTAGATCCTTGAAAGATGGATCAGATTTACTAAAAATAGTCAAATCAAAACAGATACAACAAGTGTAGGATGAGATCCTATAAAAATGGATCTAGAATACTAAAAATGGAAAATCAAAACAAAATAGGAAAAGATCCTATCTAATGATCTCTAAGATTAGTAGACTGCTGATGAAGTGCAGTTTTAGCCTCCCAAGGCTGTTTGATTTGGTCCTCCAAAGATAAAATTCGAATTGGATGATGTGTCTTCAAACCCCTGATATTCTGCCTTTGAAAAAGATGCCAAATGTAGTTGAAAGACCTCTTTTTGACCTTATCCCTCAAAACTAACCTTTGGATCAGACTTGATAATTCAACAACTGTCCATTTGAAGTGGTTTCAAACCATTCAAACTCAAAAGATCCCAATCTAAGCAAAAATTCGGTTATTCTAGCCGTGACAGGCTTTCACCAGCTAATTTACCTGAAAATCCACTCCTTAGCTAGTGAAAAGTAGATCTTTCACCAACTAACTAGCAAAATTCAAGACGAGTTAGCTGGTGAAAGTGCAGAGTTTTTAAAAATCAAATTTCTCAGTCATGGAGAGTCTGTTTTACATGCTTGAATAGTCGATCGACATCTACAAATCCTAAGATTTCCAATGGTACTTTCAAATCTTCATTTGGAGCTCAGGAAGCTAGTCAAATGTTCCCTACAATATTAGGCATCATTCTTTAAAAAATGCCAGTGCATTTTTTATCGCTAACATGGCCTATCTAAAGATATGATATAATCAATATTTTCAGTGTGTAGTGGATGGTACCATTGGGAAAGAACATAAAGGTATTTCTAGGCTAAAATCACTTTCTTCTTTTGTAAGTTATTGTGATGTTTCCATGACCAACCGTTAATCGAACCTCCTTGTTACTATTTAATACAGACACTTTACTGACTTACTCAAGTTTCTTGGGGAAACTACAGGAGAGACCTCTAAGCTTTATGGTTAAAGTATCACTTCCTTATATAGTGGTGAAGATTTTCAAGAGCAACTGCTTTTTTAAATGCCTTAAGAAAGAGAGAAGATGAAAATCTTTGCAAAAATATGGCTAATTACAGCAAGTCATTATTCATTTGATGCTTCGCAGACAACAAGGTTCAAATATAGAAATATTTTGAAGAAAAACCCTTCTTTTATATTTCCTTGAAACTGTCTATTCTTGGTGAAATAAATACCTACATAAATCTCTAGAATTGTTTATCAACAAAATTCAAAATTATTTACATATGAACAGTAGAAAAATTCAAAAAACATTCAAGAATAAGGGGGAACTTCCCCATCTACTAAGGCCAATGCCTTTTCAGTTGATGTTGTTGAAAAGTCAACAAGAAACATGTGTCTAATTTACTTTTCCCTTAATTAAATTAGACAATAAATATTAATATATTATCTCATTCATAACCGAGTGATTTGGAATTGTAATAGAATTATAAGTGTAGTTAAGTGAGTTAAGCTTAGTTTTATTGGTGTGAGTTCAGTGAATTAATTATTCATTAATTCACAATCAGTTAACTCGCATGCAACTAAAGATTCGCCACGGTTAACTACATGCATGTCATTCCAATGGACACCAGTTGAGATAACAGGTGAAAGGGACAGTTTGGCTATCAGTTGTGATTTGTTCACACATGCAGTGTCACGGTGGATATGCTTATGAGCATGTGCAAGCGAGGAAATTGTATTCATTTGATTCATTGTGAGAATTTGGATTGCGGAGATTTGTGGAAGGAAGCAAGTTAATGGACATACGAAGGAATGGTGCATGTATTTGCTAATTTGTGGCGCGGCAGGTGTGAGAGCGATTGTATTTATCTTGCGAGAATCTTGGATTAGAGTTTTGTATAGAGATTATTTCACTTGATTCATGATATACATAATATATGATAGTGGGGTTTTAAAGCACTACGCTTTCCTGGAAAAACTTATTGTGTTATGTGTGTTATTGATATTTCACTTTGTGCTTATAGTTGTGATCGTGGACAAATTTATACACCAAAGTAGAAGCGATTACATGACTAATAATAAGCGAAACTTGTTAGATCGAGGGAGAATGCATGATGTACATTAATTTGTATCGAAATTTCTACATGGTATGTGAGAGTACGGAGCCCTTGAGTCAGAGTGAGGTCTGGTTATAATTTCATTCGTGAGTCCCATCTCTCTAGCGGTCGCGAACTCACAAATGCGAAAACTAGATGTTTTCCAAGAACATAAATTCTCACACCACAGACAAAGGCGAGGTCACGAACTTCATTGGAATGCTAGAGAAAAATACAGCGAGTGTGGCTTCCCTCACCCCTACTTGATTGGAGCGGGGTGAAACTTCCGGGGCATTCCTGTGGTGGAATACACTAGTAGGGTCTGAACTTGGCGGAAAGTTGCAGTAGGCTATACCGCAGGCGGGGTCGCGAACACAGGTTGCTCGGGTGGGGTGCGAACCTACCAGGGAAGAGGGATTGTAGGGTTTGAGTTTTGGTGGTTGGATAGCATTCGAGTTTGCAGGATTTTCTTGGTGCGACACTTGATTCAAGATGAAAATGTCTTTCAATGGCGAGGTTTGAGTATGCACTGAGGGAAACTCTAACAACATTGCTTGGAAGGACGGATGGAAATGCTTTCACGAGACAATATTGCTTGAAGAAGAGGTTACATTAGCCGAGATGTTCTAGCTGGGATGCAGCGAGGCACTGGAAATCTTGATACATGGAAAAAGAAAGGTATTTGAGGATTCTATTGGAGATGCGAGACCACATTGTCTCAAGAGTCCATGGGAAAACCACACCATATCTTGATAATAAGGTTTTGTGAATCATTCAAAATAGTAGCGATATAGGAAATTGGCGCTCAAAGATTAACTCAGGGAGATCAAGATGGATAAAGGCGACACCATTCAAAAATATCTCACAAAGTTTGTCAAATGTTGGGATGAGCTTGGAAGTGTAGGAATAGGTACATTTGTTGATGATTTGGTGAGCTTAGCACTCCTAGGGCTTCCTAAGAGTTGGAATAATTATCAAGACTCTATCAATGAAAGGGAAAAATTACCAGATTGGAAACGACTATAGTTGGATCACGGTACAAAGAGGAAGTTTAGGAGGAATTTGAGAGATGGATCTTCATCAGCGTGATGATATAGAGAAGTTGTGCTGACTACCAAAGGAAAGAAGGAAAGGGAAGAGGAAAGGGAAAAATTCAATTCAGGAGTCTAAAGTCAAAGAAATTTTGGATTTGTCAAAGTGAAGTGTATTGTAGGATACAAGCGATGAACATCTTGCTACTAGCGTCCACAAAGAAGAAGAACAAAGGCAGGTTTAAGGCTGTTGGTGAGGCTCTTGTCTCTAATTTGAGCTTGACTTACGGCACGTCGCATCATGGCATGAAGTGCATCGAGTTCCGGTGTGGTATTTAGTAGTGAGTGCTTCCTTCCATGGCGGAGATAAGAAGTCTTTCATTGACTTTGAAGGAGGAGAAAGATCTGATCATATAGAGATAGGCCGATGATGGAAATCAATTACAACTAGTATTGGTACGACTTTCCTTTGAGAGGGATTAATTAAAACCATTTCAAAAGAAAAATGTTATGCATGTTCCAAATCTTAAGAAAAACTTGGTCCTGATTCTGTGTTGGAGGATGAGGCATATGATGTTGTTTTTAGCATTGGTATAGCCTACCTACGACATAAAAGCTTGATCCAGTCAAGAAGATAGGGATTAGGGTTAAGAATATCTACATGCTGCGGGTAGATGGTTGTGGTGCCATGATAGGCAAAGGTAGAAACTTGTTGATGGTGGTAGGGATGAGGTGAATTATATACGGGGAGAGTTAGAGCCATTTCCATCATGGAGCCTTGAAGATCATCATATCTACTGAACTTCCAATGGGAAAACTTGCTCAATTAGATCAGTGAAATGGTTGCACCATGGGGAAGTATGTAAGAAGTCCACATTTTATGAAAAGGAGAACCGTGATTTGGTAATCCTTGAGAGAGTTCACACGGACGTGTATGGACCATTCTTGGTTGCTTCAATAGAAAAGCTGCGGTATTATGTTATTTTTGTTCAAGACTTTTCTCGTAAATGATGGATATTCTCCATGCAGAAGAAGGATAAAACATTCAAAGAAGTTACGTGAAGTTTAAAGCATTGGTGGAGAAAAGTCGAGGAAGGAAGTGAAGGCTCTAAGGAGAGATAATGGTGGAGAATGCATCTCTAAATAATTCAAAAGTGCAGAGAAGGAATTTGAGGAGAACTCATAGCACCTCATAACCCTGATCAAAATGCGGTCGTGAAGAGAGAAAACCCGTGGTAGGTGCATCCGCGGCGATGTTGCATGATCAAGGCCTACCATTGCATTTATTATTGGGAAAAATCTCGTCTGTCTATATGGTTTATGTGAAGAGCAGATTTGTCCTCATAGAGTAGTGGCATGAGTACACTGAAGAATCTTTCTTGGTAGAAACGTGTTTTCTCGTGCAAAATTTTTGGTTCATCTGTTTATGTGCATGTAAACAAGGATGCTGGGAAGAAGCTGGAACCGACTGCTTAAGTTGGGATATTTGTAGGGTACAAAGAAACACCCCATAGTATCGTTTGTATTTTCCGAATAGTAAGATGACTATTATACAACGGGATATAAAATTTGATGAACGGAAAGCCATGCGGTTGTAAGCAGGAGAGGTAGATAGACTTGCATGCAGAAGAAGAACTATTGGTTCCCAAGGATGAGTCTCAAGATGTGGATCCACCACATGAAGAGGTTCATAGAGTGGAGTAAACCACTCAATCAGAGCCATCCATCAAAAATGGAAGCGCACCGATAGGTGAGACTAGATGATACCTGATATAAGGCCCTATTTCCACGGTCACGAGAGGCAGGTCTCGATACGTTCTTTGGATACATGGCTCTTGAGAAAATGTGTGAAGCTAATACCATATTTATTCCCTTTAGGGAAAGCGGTCACGGGACCCCAGGTTACATTAACTTCTGGTGAGGAGTATGACTCCATTGTCCAAAAGCGATGTATGGGATATTGTTCCAAAGGCCAGATTGATACCGTCATTGGTAGGTTGAGATGGATCCTGAGTAAAGCAAGCCTAAATTAGGAGTGTGGATAAATATAAGGCTAGGTTTGTGGCCCGAGGGCTTCTCTCATGGAGTGAGGGATAGATTATGGTGAGACCTATCGCAAGGTACTCTTCCATAAGATCCATCCTTGCACTCTAAATGCAGATGGGCTGGCACATTCAACAAATAGATGTAAAAATAGTGTTTCTCAATGGGATCATTGAAGAAGAAGTATACAAAGAGCAGCCAAAGGTTTTTTTGAGACCTTTGTGAGATTTGCATGTGGACTCAAGAAAGCTGTATAGGCTAAAGCAAGCACCCCGTGCATGGTACACTCGGATAGACAACTATTTCACACGGGATTGGGCTTCACCAAGAATTGAAGCGGATGCAACCCTATACCAATTTGTGGTGGAGGGTAAGTTTTTATTCATTATTGCTTTATGTTGATGATTTAACACTAATTGGTAGGTGATACCTCGTAAGGAGGGACCTTGCATAGGATTTTGAGATGAAGGATTTTGGCCTTCTTCATTATTTCCTTGGTTTGGAAATGTGGCAGCGAGATGGTGAACATGTGTCTCAATGAAAGTATGCAAGGGAGATACTTGGTAATTTTCACATGGAGGGATACAAACCATGGATACTCCTCTTCCAAGAAACTGGAAGGTCTTGGAGAGGCAGTGGATGCTATTGTCTATCGACATTTAGTGGGTTAGCTAATGTATTTAGTGAATATGGGATCGGACATTTCTATCACGGGTTGAAGCATTCAGTCAAGTATTAATCATACCAAACTCTTTTGGAAGGAAGATGTGCAATATATCTGAAGGGAACATCTGATGATGGATTATCAGTCTGGAGAACAGACAGTTGAGGTGAAGTTGCATGGCTTCAGATGCATGTGGTGGAGCAGCCAATGGGCCAGAAAAACATCAGGGGGGGATCTTTACTATCAGATCTAAAGCTGTTTCTTGGTACAGCAGGAAACAGAGATCTGTGGCACTTAGTTTAGCAGAGCGATGCATGGCATGCAGCTTGGCTGCATGTGAGGCTATCTGGATGAGGAAGATCTTGGTTGGTTTATTTGGTTCTCACTTAGATCCGACAATGATTTATTGTGATAATAATATTTGCATTAAACTCTCGGTGCATCCTGTGTTCATGATAGATCTAAGAATATAGATATCATGTATCATCATCTCAGAGATTGTCTACAGTGGAAGATCATATTTAGCCAATACATTCCTACAGGAAGATCAGGATGCGTACATTCTGACGAAGGCTCCATAACAACAAATTCGAATATCATAGAGAACGGATTGGGGTGAAGGATAATACTTTTCTTGATAGGGAAAGAGTGTTGAAAAGTCAACAAAGAACATGTGTCTAATTTACTTTTTCCCTTAATTAAATTAGAACAGACAATAAATATCAATCTATTATCTCATTCATAACTGAGTGATTTGGAATTGTAACAAATTATAAGTGTAGTTAAATTGAGTTAAGCTTATTTTTATTAGTGTGAGTTCAATTAATGAATAATTAATTCACTATTAGTTAACTCGCATGCAACTAAATACTTTACACAATTAACTACATGCATGTCATTCAATGGACACCAGTTGAGATAACAGTGAAAGGGACAGTTTGGCTCACCATCAGTTGTGAATTGTTTGCACATGCAGTGGATATGATTATGATCATGTGCAAGGCTATCAGTTGTGATTTGTTCACACATGCAGTGGATATGCTTATGAGCATGTGAAAACGAGGCAATTGTATTCATTCGATTCATTGTGAGAATTTGGATTGCAGATTTTGTGCAGAGGAGGCAAGCTGTCTGGACACAGGAATTGGCGCATGTATTTGCTAATTTTTGTATGACAGTGTGAGACGATTGTATTGTACTGAGAGCTCTTGGATTAGAGTTTTGTATGATATTGTTTCATGATTCATGATATACATAATATATGATAGTGGGGTTTTTAGCTTTACGCTTTCCCGGAAAAACTTATTGTGTTATGTGTTATTGATATTTCACTTTGTGCTTATGGTTGTGATTGTGGTTTAAATTGCTTCCGCAAAAGTAATAGTAGAAGCGATTATGTATTTAACAATAGTGAAACTTGTTAGATCAGGAGAATCACAGGAATACATTAATTTGTATCGAAATTTCTACAGACGTAACATGTAGAAAGTATTCTTTGGAAATGGGCTTATGATAAAATTTGAGTCGGTGTCCATTTAGTACAAAGGAGACTTGTCCATCATCAATTGTTTTGATTTTCACAGTTCCATTGTCATATACAGTGACTACCTTGTAAGGACCCAACCACTAAGTGGTGAGTTTGCCTTTGAAGGTTTTAAATTGGGAATCAAACAACAAAGCCCAATCACCAGGTTGGAAGTGTTTCTTCTTAATAAACTTGTCATGCCACTTGCTCCTCTGGTTTTGGACTAACATTGTTCATTGGATGGCATCTTTCTTGATCTCATCCAACTCATTCAATTTTAGGGCTCATTGTTTCTAAGCCTCATCTAATTTTAATCCCAATTCTATGGCAATACAAAAGGTCCTTACTTGGAATTCTATTGGTAGAAGTACTTGGTTCCTGTACACTAGCTCATAAGGGTTATGCCCAATGGTGTTTCATCAGGTGGTATGATATGCCCACAAAGCCTCTAGAAGCCTATAATACCAATCCCGATGATGTAATTGAAAGGTCTTAGTTAAGATAGCTTCCAAAAATTTGTTTGTAGATTCTACCTAACCATTAGCTTGTGGGTGGTATGGAGAAGATTTACAGTGTTTAATCCCATATTTCTTTGTTAGCTCTCTCATCAGCTTGGAAGTGAATTGAGTGCCTTGGTCTGTAACAATTTCACGAGGGACACCGAAGCAGGTAAATATGTCTTCATAGATAAATTCGACAACAGATTTTTCTGTAGCCCTAAATAGGGATTTTTCCTCTGCCCACTTGGTGACATAATTTGTACAAACAAAAATATAGATTTTCTTACGAGACATGGGTGAAATTGGTCCTACAAAGTCAAGGGCCCATTTTTTGAAAGGTTCTATCATAACTTGGGCATGCAAGGGAATTTTGTCAGCTGACATAGGTCTTCCTATCCTTTGGAAACTATCACAAATCCTCACATACTTGGCAACATCTTTGAAAATGCTAGGCCAATAGAAACCCAAATGTAACACCTTATATGTTGTATGTTTGTTAGAAAAATGGCCACCACATGGTCCATCATGAAAACTTCATAGTATTTATGGTAGCTCATCCTCTCGGACACATCTACGAATAATCAAATCAAGACCTATACAAAACATATCATGGCCAACCCAAGAGTAATTATCACTTTGTGTGATAATTTTACGCTTTTCATGAGGTGTCAAATGAGACGGTAAATTCCTAGTAGCCAGATAGTTTTCCATATCTGCAAACGATGAGGTATTTACAGAGAGGGAAAACATTTTCTCATTTGGGAAACCATCATCTACAGGAATATCATCATCCTCATTTTTTATGCATGAAATAAAATCAGCTACCAAATTATCCTTTCCAAGTCGGTCAAGCACAGTGATATTAAACTCTTGCAATAACAGAATCCACCTAGTCACTCGACCATTAGTTATGGGTTTATTCATGAGAAATCTAATGGTGGAATGATCTATATGTAAAAATACTTCGTAACCTGTAATGTAATGACAAACCTTATTAATAGCATGAACTATTGCCAAGAATTCCTTCTTGGTAACTGTGTAGTTTAGCTCGACAGGGGACAAGTTCTTTCTCACAAAATGAATGGCATAGGACTCCTGGTATTCTTTCTGCCCTAGTACCCCTCCTATTGCAGTATCATAGGCATCAATAGATATGTGAAATGGGAGATTCCAATTGGGCCCTCTAAGAACTGGGACCACAGACAACTTATGTTCCAGGGTTGCAAAGGTAGTTTGACACTGATCATTCAAAATAAAATCAACATCCTTTATTAACAATCCAAACATGGGTGCAAAAATCTTTGTAAAATTTTCGATAAACCGCCGGTAATATCTGGCATGTCCAAGAAATATTCTCACCTCTTTATGAGTTTTGGGGGGTGGAATTCTGACGATGACCTCAATCTTTGCATGATCAACTTTTATCCCTTCAGATGAAACATGATGTCCTAGAACCACTCCTTTAGTTAATAACATTTTACATTTTTCATGACTTAGAGACAGGTTCATTTATTGGCATCTAATAAGGACTTTTTCTAAGTTATCTAAGGCTTCCTGGTAAGTATTTCCATATACCATGAAGTCATCCATGTAAACCTCCACACAATCATGAATAAGATCATCAAATATCCCTAATACTACTCATTGAAATGTAGCAGGAGCATTACACAATCCAAATGGTAAGACCCTATAGGCATAGGTGCCCCAAGGACAAGTAAAGGTAGTTTTTTCTTGATCTTTGGGTGCTATGAGAATTTGATTGTACCCTCTATATCCATCTAAAAATGAGAAATGCTTATTTCCATATAGGGTATCCAAAACTTGGTCGATTAAAGGAAGAGGAAAATAATCCTTTAGAGTGTCTTTGTTGAGCTCCTGGAAATCAACACAAATCCTCCATTTCCTGGTCACTTCCTTTGGAACCACTACAAGCGATGACACCCACTTACTGTCGAAGATGGGATAAATAAATCTGACATTTAATAACTTTTGGATCTCCTCCTTTACTATTTCTTTGAGTGTTGGGTTCATCCTTCTCTGGGGTTTCCTAATAGGTGTTACTTCCCCCTGGGTATATATCTGATGGATGCATGTGTTAGGATGTATACCCTTTGTGGTTCCTGAGTCTGTACTTAAGGCTTTAAATTAAAGTGTCAAGGCATCCGAAAGTATACTAAAGGTTGATAAAGGATTACACTAACCTTCGGTATTGGAAACTAATGAGGATTTCTACGTTCTTGTTGTCTAGCTTCCAACTGTTCCTAGGTAGTAATATCTTGTTCAATGGCTTCCCATGAACGTTCTAATTCCTCCCGGTGTTAGAAGTTTTAAGGATTGTATCAAAGAGATTTAAAGCGATATGATTTTGATTAGAGAGTCCGGGTTGAATATTAGGTTGAGTTGCTGCAGGGACAGTCATTTGAGGAACAGTGCCAATATGGAAACGATTTAGGGAGAGATTTTAACGCTGTTTCAATTTGGTTTTAAGAAAGAGAAATTTTAACTTTAAGAATAAAATAGAAATGCAAACAGAAGGCCCTTTCCCATAACAGTATTATTTTTAATAAAAAGATGAGTATGAAGGAAAAACATTAAGCTGTAGATACGTAAGGTTCCTGTTAATAGAAAAACTCACACATACACAGAAGAAGATATTAGTATGGAAATAACCGACACAGTGTAAATAAACATATAATTCTGTAAATGCAAATTGGTCTTACACCCACTGATAGCTGGTGCAGAGGAAAGACAATAACCAATTACAGAAAGGTGAAATCCCTTCGCTATAGTAGTGGTCGTAATAAAGTATAGCGATACACATCAATTATGAGAAGTGGAATAAAATGAAACATGAAACATAAAGAAAACAAACTTGTAATACAGTCGGGATGGAATCGAGAATCTTCAAATTTGCTTATATTAACTTCTTAATGCCAAAACTCTATTTACAAATCAGTACCAAAAAGGTCCAGCCTTTTTCTCTTCTTTTTGTGATCTATTTATACAAATTTTCCCTCCTACTCTATTTTCAAAAAGTACCGGGTGCTTGCCTTCACATGATTCAGTGCATATGATACATTTGTCCACAAACTGGGATACAAGCTGCGAAGGTTCCGCTTGATAGCTGGGAGGAGCGAAATCACTCCATCTCTTCTACTCTATTTTCAAAAAGTGTCAGGTGCTTGTCTTTGCGTGGATTCGGTACATATGATACATTTGTCCACAAACTGGGATACAAGCTGTGAAGGCTCTGCTTGACAGCTGGCCTCGGCGAAATAACACTCTCGAGCCAACTGTGGAAGTTTATCACCTATTTGTGCGTCAATGATGTGAAGAGCGCTGAGTTGTGCGCTCGGTTGAATCAAATTTTTATCAACTTGAGCCATATCTACCCTGTCCATCTTAGAGATATGCACCGAATCTCTTTCATTCTTTTCCTTTAGATAGAGGGAGATCTGATCTACATTCATTTTCCTTAGCGTCTCTGAGTCACCTCCATTCTCCATTCCTAACAGCTCGCCATCTATGGCAGTGAAGGATTCTTGTAATGAATTGGTTACTTTTTGAGCCTGTTCCTTACTTAAGGTAATATTATGTTCCCAATCCTTTAACAGAATATTACCTCTTGTTTGTTCAGCGATGGTGAGTCCTAGAGAATCTGTCGAAAACCTGTTGTTGGTAGCTATCACCGCCTCTTGAAAAGAGACCCGAGCAGCCTCTGCGTTCCTTTCTTTGATAGTCAGGTTTTCTGAAATATGATGCATTAACACGCAATATTCTCGGATCACCCCCACTTTGTCTAACAGACTTTGTTGTACAGAAGAGATATTGCCCCTGATATCAATCGCTCGGGATTTAA
This sequence comes from Picea sitchensis, assembly GCA_010110895.2. Lineage (NCBI taxonomy): Eukaryota > Viridiplantae > Streptophyta > Pinopsida > Pinales > Pinaceae > Picea > Picea sitchensis. The sequence continues at coordinate 19,564 of SNQJ01S0142468.1, forward strand.
ACCCCTCGACGTCGATCGTTTTGCTTTCAACAACCTCTAACTGAGCCTGTAACCCTGTGAGCATACTCCTCTGCTGACTTGCCTGTACCTGACCATCTCGGATCACTGAATTCGCTTGTTCCAACTTGGTTTTAAGGACTTCAATTTCCTTTTGATCAGCCAATCGGGCTAGTTCTATTTCTCCACTCGCCTGACTCTTAGCGCTTTCTACGGCCGAAGTTACTCGGGCTTCGAGTTTCTTGATAAGGCGATTCTTTCTTTTGAGATGATTTTTCAACATCCCAACCGAGAATTGTTTTGTCGACGCATACGCTCTTAGCGTCCCTACGATCTCTGTGGCAAATTCCTCACTCTTTTTATTCTTTCCATCTGTCATCACTTTGAATTTTTTAGCTGTTGATCCTTCATCCTGGTAGAACTCCCTTTTCACAACTGCTTTCCTCTTTTTGTCAAAGAAGAACTCATTTGGGGGAAGCTCTTCCGCTCTGATAGTCATTATCTCCTCACCAAAAATCCATCCCTCTTCTATATTCCCTTGTGTTGACTGCAAAGGGGTGACATAAGTGATGGGTTCCTCGATTTTCTTCGACGCCTTTCCTGGTGTGACGAGTGAGTCCTGCTCCTTCGGAGGATCAGAGGTCATCGTCTCAGTCTCTGAATTTTGAGTTTCTGGCGGGTCTATGTTTCTCACTTCTACCTCTGGGATATGTTCCTTGGGAGGGTTTGTAGTCTCTTGTTCCGTTTCGGGATTATTCTCATGCTCCCCTTCCTGATGTTTTTCGGGGTAAGAAATTTGCCTCTCAGAACTTTCAGCATCCTTCCCTTTTTCCTCAGAAAGACCCAAACCTCCCAGCACAACGGGGAGACATATTTTTCTATGCTCCCGAAACTTTAAAACAGAGGCCATGTCCTCAGGTGCTAAAGATCTGATACGAACTAGCAGTTCCCCATAGGACCTCGCCCCTCAGAAAATATCATCCGAGGGTGAACACTCGTGTTCAAACTTCTTCAACCCACAATTTTACAAATGGGTGCTTACAATTTTCTGAGGATCATGCTTTTTATACTCAATAGAGACCAAACTCAAGTCTTCTAAGGTTGCAACCTCAACTTTAGCATGTCCAAAATCCAATAAAGAATAAGAATTTATCCGAACGGGGAAAAACGTCCATACCTTCTTTGTTGATGCTTTGAGCTCTTTACTTACTCTGTCGATCACTGTTTTTCAGGCAATATCGCGACATGCCATCTTGTCGGGGATGAACAGTGGTAGCGCAAGAGGGGGAACAACAGCTCTGAACACTCTGAAGTAGGAGAAATATGTTTCTACGTACCAGTCCGTGATGCCACTCATATTTGCAGCAATGCTATCCGAGATGCGAGGTGGCGAACGACCAAAAGTGGCAATGTGCAGGGGCACCATCACCCAGTTGAAAACTTCATAAATAAATTTGTCTGCTTTACCTTCCCACAGTTTGTCGTGATACTTGTGTACAGGATTTTCTTGGGCTGGACTCCAAGCCCAGTTCATAAAAGGGAATGGAGTCATAGAACATATCGTGTCCATGATATATACAGACATGAAAAAAGAGGATGGTCTTCCACTTTCTTTCTGCTCTTGGTAATCGGTGACCCGGTTTAAAAGACTATCCGAGAGTATCTTTCCCTAATTAAATGAGCAACCTTCTGCTACCCGAAATATGAGAGGTACCCAGGCAACGTAGAAATGCGTTGTATCCTCCTTTCCAAACAGTCGGCACATCATCATCGCCACATACATATACTGTGGCTCTAGCGAAGCAATTGAATAGATGCCCTGGTCATTTACTCTGAATTTTGCAGAGCGTGAAACCCAATCTTTTATCAAACCGGGCATGGTTTTGTCAAACTCAGTGCATTCCTTCTTTTTGAATCCCTCCAGGAATTCAGCGTTATATGTGTATTCAGATGTTGTTGGGAGCTTGTACATAGTTTGGATATGCTCTGGTCTAAAAGTCCCGACCATGACCCGTTGATCATTTACGATAGTTCTGGTGTGTAGGTATATGTGGTCCAATGCCCATCAGATCATGTCGTAATATGGCAACAACCGTGGTCTGGTTGCAACCCGGTGCATTCCAGACTGAACAACTATCTTGTATTTAGTGTTCAGGTCATCCTTTTCGTTATCATTGTCATCGGAGTCTGAGTAATTTACCAACTCAGATTGTAGAATATTTGAAATGAACGACCAGCTAGGGACTGAACCGTTGCTCCAGGGCAAAGTGTCGGAGACATTATCTGGGCCTTGCCCTGCAACCTCGATATTCTCCTTCGCTGCTCTCCTCGGAGCCATGTCTGAAACTTGTGTTTTCGCTCTTCTTTGATAGACCTGTGTATACATACAGAGATTAGTTCACTAGGATAAAGGTGAGCTCTGTGCGCTTATGAGAAATGTTAAAAATAAAATGGAACTCCCATATATATTTGAAAACTCTGTACTATTCGAATTAAGTCTGTCAAATCACAATTAGAAACAATTTATTGCGTAAATACGATCTTGTTTATTCATGGATTTACCCTAATTCTTCATTAATGTCATCAATGTTCGGCGGCTTGATAGGCGGTCCGGGTAGGGAGAGTAAGTAGATACCTCGTGAAATGTGCAAACCTCGATGCGTGGGACGGGACGCATCTCGTTTTAATTTAAAATTTCAAATCTTAGCAACTTAAATAATTTTCTCGTTGTTCGCTGCATTGTGAATTTCCTTTTAACATTTCGACTTTTCAACTCGTGAGGCTGCGAGGGCTGATTTGGATTCAATTAATAGTAATCATGGTTTGGAGCGTTATTAATTGCATAATTAATTTATTCGCCATGTCGTGACTCGGAAGTTCGAAGACAGATTTTTGGGAGAATGGTATGCCGAGTCGCGATATCGCGATGTGGCGATAATTAAGGCTCAAAATACGGGAAGAAAATCTTAGATTAGGTTACTAATTAATCTTTCTATAATCATGTCGCAACCTTGTGAGTCGGGGTTTTAGACACCTTAACTTTATGAAAGAAAGTGACGAGTGGCGAAATGTCGAGCACCAAATTTAACCATGGTTAGTTTTTTGACCTTTAATCCTTGACCAAGGTTATCGCAATAATTATCGCATTCTCGGCTCTCGGGGTTGTAAGAACAGAAACTTGGGTTTGACGAATGCCGAGACGCGAACTCCTGACAACGTCCACTCATGAGTTACAAGATTTACCCTAGTTAATGTCTTGGGCGGAAATTGAAAACGATTTCGCCGTTTCGTGACTCGGGACGTGTGAACTCAAGGTTTAAAGTATCCGACCCGTGAGACCCCGAAATGAAACAAAAGAGAGAACATACTCGCGAAAATGGATCTGTTTTGAAAGTAGAAAACATTTCTGTCCAGGCGACAAGATTTCAGAGTCTTAAGATCTCGGAAGGAAAAGGAAAATCAATCTTTAGATTTCAAGTATCAAAAATTGAAAATTGTGCAAGGTAAAAACAAGGGAGGCTCCAACATAGGCTCCAACTAGGGATCCCTCCGTCCTGTGAGGTGGGAAGAACAGTAGACCAGGTGCCAATATTGGGTAAATGGAGTCACAAGCTAAAATCAACAGAAAAACTCAAGGAAAAAGATAGAAGGGAGGGAAAAACTTCGTTTTGTACTTCAAGGAGTTTTTTCGAACTCAGATACTTTTCCTAAACATGGCTGAAGTCACTTTCACAACTTTCCCTTTCTCATTACTAACCAGGGACGCTTTAAGATGGTCGAAATGACCCTAGGATATTCAACAGATCTTGTGATTCTCATCTTGCATCAAAGAATGATATTATATAATTTTAAATAGGGAAGTCCCGTCGGAAATTGGGGAAATGATCAGGTTTTCAGAAAGCATTGGCTACCAGAGTAGATTGATATTTATGTATAACATCCTTACAGATCTCTCAGACATTTCTTCACTGCCAGCGAGCCCATTCAGTACCCTGGTGAAGTTGTCTGGCCCCTTTTTTACTGAATTTCTTTTCACCACTTCGGAAAATATTTATGCGTTTAAACGCTAAGATGAGGGTAATCATTTCTAAATTTCCTTTCATCGTCTTAATGGACTAGGTGGGGGCAATCATTTCTGAATTTCCTTTCACCACCTGTCTTACTATTTACTTTTAAAACACGAAGATGGGAGCAATCAGTTTATATCAGGGCTGAGATCTGTGTAATATTTTTTATCAGAGGTCTGTCAACTTATTTTGATTACTCGGTATCAACCTTCCTTTGACCCTCACAAGACCTTCGTTCCTAGGGAGACAGGGGAGAATAATAAAAAATTTAGGGGACATCCTGTTCAAGCAAGCTTTGATTTTTTCGACATTGTTGAAAAACCTAGGAAAGTTAGGATCGCTATAAACGTTCCTTGGCTTAGTAGAAGATTAAGTAGTTGTGATGACCAACTTTCTTATTAATATCCGTTTCGAAATCCCTGAGGTTTAAAATGAAAAACTTTTATTCCTTCACAAAGACTCGGGAAGATAGTGACTCACTGAAAGTTAGGCCCAAAGATAGACAAAAAACAAGGCAACAATTCAATGGCTTAATATACAAACGGTCACCACAGTTCGGAACTGATTTTCGAATATATTTAGGAACAAAAAATTATGACTAACTGTTTTAGGTTTAATGTATTCATTCAAATTATTTCATTTGAAGATTATGAAACTAAAAAATATTCTTGTTATCTAAACCATTTTATTGCAAATTTGAAAAATGTTACCTTAGTTTGCTTAAACTGCCTCTCATGACCTGTGTATTTAGAAAGCTCACCTCTATCTTTTCTTTTCACTTTCTCTATGAGCTTATGAAATATCTTAAGTATCACCTGTTTTATGTTGTTCTATTTTCAACACCGACCTGCACCTTAATTTTTTGAGCTAGTTTCGTCTGCAGCTGGAATCCTGTAAAAATAAATAAAAACTTTATTGAAAATGTGTTGAGAGTTTAGGAATGAAAACCAAAAATTAATAGTACATGTTTGAACAAATTTATTTATTTACAAATATATATATATAATTTTTTTTTTTTTTTTTTTTT
>SNQJ01S0142468.1:24664-35373 GCA_010110895.2 Picea sitchensis
GATCTTAGATTGTATTTGGGTTGAAAATCAGCCGCTATCATTTCTGTTTCTGGTTGAGATAGGCAGAGGTCGGGATGATCACCTTCTTCATCTTTATTAGAAGGTTGAGAGGTACTTAAAGATTTGTCATAGTCTTCCCTGGTCAAAAATGACTGGGAACATTCATCACCGAAACACGCAACTTCATCTTCCGAATCTCCGAAATCTTGGAGATCATTTGCTCTTATAAAATTTTTGTTTTTTAGTGGAGCTTGTATTTTTTGATCTTCATTCTTTATTTGCCTCTGTTGATTTTGGGGATTTGGGTTTCTCCTGAAGTCCTTTTTATTAGAGGAATCAGCTTTAGCCTAATCCAACTCCATCCTAGAGATTTTGTTAGACAGTTCTTTAATTATTCGGGCCATATCATCTACTCTGTCGTCAGTGTATCTATTTGACCCAGAAGGACCCACTGGTTCCCTATAGCGTCTATTTTCACGGTTGACTATTTATACTTTAGCCTTTAACTTACCTGAATCCATCATATTAGATTCTATTTCGACAACATTTTCTTGCATTCTATTCAGGGTGTCTCCTCTTCTTTCTCGCAAAAGCAATGCAAAATCAGGTTCGAAAGCTCCTGCAAAGGTTACTTTGGCTGAGGGTTCGGAAGGTTTAACAACGGCTGGAATTTTATTATAAAGTTTGTTAAATATTAGAATAAATTCCATAACGGTTTCTGAGTTATTTTTCTTTAGGGACCCAAACTCGGTAAGGTAATATAAGTGATCCTTTCGCTCTCCCCATTTTCTGAGGAAATCATCTTCCAAAGCGTCATATGTCCGAATAGAAGCTGTAAGAAGACTCTGAAACCAAGTTCGGACCTGTCCTTCGAAGGTCTGGACAAGTAGTCTCGAATAGACATCCTCGTCCTCAATACCACAGATGTCTGCAAACTGGTCAAAAAAGTTTATATGCTCGGCTGCGGTTAGATCTCCCTCCCCAGTGAACTTAGGAAGATTTTTGATGTAGTTGTTAGGTAAATCATGAAGGGGAACGGGTAAAACCAGGGGAGCATATCTCACTGATACTTTTGCAAATACTCTGGGAGGAGGGACATTCTGTTGTCTTCCACCTCCTCCTCCGACGCCTGCCATCAACTTGGGAGTAGGAAATGAGGGTGTAACACACTCTTTTGAATCAAGTGAGACTGGGAAGTTCTGTCGAAGAAAGGCTGGTATGTCAAATGACAACAATCTTTCTAAAGGACCCTTTCCCTTGTTTATAGATGGGAAAGTCTGATGGATCTCACTCCTAAATTCAGAGTAGTTTGTTTCCGGATCTTTGGTATCAGACAGAGGGCTGTAGGAAGTAGGAGATTCTGAAGGGCATTTAGTCTTTAAAAGTGGGTTTTTGGGCTTATAAACTGTAGCAGTTGCCTCAGATGAGCCTCTCGCTCTTAAAAAAATTTCAGGATCATTAACCGGCGTAATCAGCTTGCCATCCGGGTTTTGTCTGGTATTCCTTCTACCAGACGCTAGTTTGTGTTTCAGTGGAGTCGCCAAGTGAATTTTTTTTTTTTTTTTTTTAAAAAGCCTTAAAACTGTGTGCACTCTATGTTCACTATCAAAGAGTAACACTATCCACGAAATAGTTTGTCGTTTTCCCAGGGAAAAGATTTCGTAACTTCGGTCCCCGGCAGCGGCGCCAGAAAGATGTTGTTCCTGAGTCTGTACTTAAGGATTTAAAGTACAGTGTCAAGGCATCCGAAAGTATACTAAAGGTTGATAAAGGATTACACTAACCTTCGGTATTGGAAACTAATGAGGATTTCTACGTTCTTGTTGTCTAGCTTCCAACTGTTCCTGGGTAGTAATATCTTGTTCAATGGCTGCCCATGAACGTTCTAATTCCTCTCGGGTGTTAGTAGTTTTAAGGATTGTATCAAAGAGATTTAAAGCGATATGATTTTGATTAGAGAGTCTGGCTTGAATATTAGGTTGAGTCGATGTAGGGACAATCATTTGAGAAACAGTGCCAATATGGAAACGATTTAGGGAGAGATTTTAACGCTGTTTCAATTTGGTTTTAAGAAAGAGAAATTTTAATTTTAAGAATAAAATAGAAATGCAAACAGAAGGCCCTTTCCCGTAACAGTATTATTTTTAATAAAAAGATGAGTATGAAGGAAAAACATTAAGCTGTAGATACGTAAGGTTCCTGTTAATATAAAAACTCACACATACACATAAGAAGATATTAGTATGGAAATAACTGACACAGTGTAAATAAACATATAATTCTATAAATGAAAATTGGTCTTACACCTGCTGATAGCTGGTGCAGAGGAAAGACAATAACCAATTATAGAAAGGTGAAATACCTTCGCTATAGTAGTGGTTGTACTAAAGTATAGCGATACACATCAATTATGAAAAGTGGAATAAAATGAAACATGAAACATAAAGAAAACAAACTTGTAATACAGTCGAGACGAAATCGGGAATCTTCAAATTTGCTTGTATTAACTTCTTAATGCCAAAACTCTATTTACAAATCAGTACCAAAAAGGTCCAGCCTTTTTCTCTTCTTTTTGTGATCTATTTATACAAATTTTCCCTCCTACTCTATTTTCAAAAAGTGTCAGGTGATTTCCTTCACGTGATTCGGTGCATATGATACATTTGTCCACAAACTGGGATACAAGCTGCGAAGGTTCCGCTTGACAGCTGGGAGGAGCGAAATAACTCCATCTCTTCTACTCTATTTTCAAAAAGTGCCAGGTGCTTGTCTTTGCGTGGATTCGGTACATATGATACATTTTTCCACGAACTGGGATACAAGCTGTGAAGGCTCTGCTTGACAGCTGGCCTCGGCGAAATAGCACTCTTGAGCCAACTGTGGAAGTTTATCACCTATTTGTGCGTCAATGATGTGAAGAGCACTGAGTTGTGTGCTCGGTTGAATCAAATGTTTATCAACTTGAGCCATATATACCCTGTCCATCTTAGAGATATGCACCGAATCTCTTTCATTCTTTTCCTTTAGATCGAGGGAGATCTGATCTACATTCATTTTCCTTAGCGTCTCTGAGTCACCTCCATTCTCCATTCCTAGTAGCTCGCCATCTATGGCATTGAAGGCTTCTTGTAATGAATTGGTTAATTTTTGAGCCTGTTCCTTGCTTAAGGTAATATTATGTTCCCAATCCTTTAACAGAATATTACCTCTTGTTTGTTCAATGATGGTGAGTCCTGGATAATCTGTCGAAAACCTGTTGTTGGTAGCTATCACCGCCTCTTGAAAAGTGACCCGAGCAGCCTCTGCATTCCTTTCTTTGACAATCAGGTTTTTTGAAATATGATGCATTAACACGCAATCTTCTCGGATCACCCCCACTTTGTCTAACAGACTTTGTTGTACAGAAGAGATCTTGCCCTTGATATCAATGGCTTGGGATTTAAACCCCTCGACGTCGATCGTTTTTCTTTCAGCAACCTCTAACTGAGCCTATAACCCTGTGATCATACTCCTCTGCTGACTTGTCTATACCCGACCATCTCGGATCACTGAATTCGCTTGTTCCAACTTGGTTTTAAGGACTTCAATTTCCTTTTGATCAGCCAATCGGGCTAGTTCTATTTCTCCACTCGCCTGACTCTTAGCACTTTCTATTGCCGAAGCTACTCGGGCTTCGAGTGTCTTGATCAGGCGATTCTTTCTTTTGAGCTGATTTTTCAACATCCCGACTGAGAATTGATTTTTTGACGCATACGCTCCTAGCATCCCTGCGATCTTTGTGGCGAATTCCTCACACTTTTTATTCTTTCCATCTGTCATCACTTTGAATTTTTTAGCTGTTGATCCTGCATCCTGGTAGAACTCCCTTTTCACAACTGCTTTCCTCTTTTTGTCAAAGAAGAACTCATTTGAGGGAAGCTCTTCCTCTCTGATAGGCATTACCTCCTCACCGAAAATCCATCCCTCTTCTATATTCCCTTGCGTTGACTGCAAAGGGGTGAGAAGTGATGGGTTCCCCGATTTGCTTCGCCGCCTTTCCTGGTGTGATGAGTGATTCCTTCTCCTTCGGAGGATCAGAGGTCATCGTCTCAGTCTCTGGATTCTGAGTTTCTAGCGGGTCTCTGTTTCTCACTTCTACCTCTAGGCTATGTTCCTTGGGCGGGTTTGTAGTCTCTTGTTCTGTTTCGGGATTATTCTCATGCTCCCCTTCCTAATGTTTTTCGGGGTTAGAAATTTGCCTCTCAGAACTTTCAGCATCCTTCCCTTTTTCCTCGGAAAGACCCAAACCTCCCAGCACAACGGGGAGACATCTTTTTCTATGCTCCCGAAACTTTAAAACAGAGGCCATGTCCTCAGGTGCTAAATATCTGATACGAACTAGCAGTTCCCCATAGGACCTCGCCCCTCAGAAAATATCATCCGAGGGTGAACACTCGTGTTCAAACTTCTTCAACCCACAATTTGACAAATGGGTGCTTACAATTTTCTGAGGATCATGCTTTTTATACTCAATAGAGACCAAACTCAAGTCTTCTAAGGTTGCAGCCTCAACTTTAGCATGTCCAAAATCCAATAAAGAATAAGAATTTAGCCGAACGGGGAAAAACGACCATACCTTCTTCGATGATGCTTTGAGCTCTTTACTTACTCCGCCGATCACTGTTTGTCGGGAAATCTCGTGACATGCCAGCTTGTCGGGGATGAACAGTGGTAGCACAAGAGGGGGAACAACAGCTCCGAACACTCTGAAGTAAGAGAACTCTGTTTCTACATACCAGTCCACGATGCCACTCAGATTTGCAGCAATGCTATCCGAGATGCAAGGTGGCGAACGACCAAAAGTGGCGATGTGCAGGGGCACCATCACCCAGTTGAAAACTTCATAAATAAATTTGTCTTCTTTACCTTCCCACAGTTTGTCGTGATACTCGTGTACAGGCTTTTCTTGGGCTGGACTCCAAGCCCAGTTCATCAAAGGGAATGGAGTCATAGAACATATCGCATCCATGATATACGCAGACATGAAAAAAGAGGATGGTCTTCCACTTTCTTTCTGCTCTCAGTAATCGGTGACCCGGTTGAAAAGAACGTCTGAGAGTATCTTTGCCCAATTAAATGAGAAACCTTCTGCTACCCGAAATATGAGAGGTACCCAGGCAATGTAAAAATGTGTTGTATCCTCCTTTCCAAATAGTCGGCACGTCATCATCGCCACATACATATACTGTGGCTCTAGCGAAGGAATTGAATAGATGCCCTGGTCATTTACTCTAAATTTCGCAGAGCGCGAAACCCAATCTTTTATCAAACTGGGCATGGTTTTGTCAAACTTAGTGCATTCTTTCTTTTTGAATGCCTCCAGGAATTCAGCGTTATATGTGTATTCAGATGTTGTTGGGAGCTTGTACATCGTTTGGATATGCTCTGGTCTAAAATTCCCGACCGTGACCCGTTGATCATTTACGATAGTTCTGGTGGGTAGGTCTATGTGGTCCAATGCCCATCGGATCATGTCGTAATATGGAAACAACCGTGGTCTGGTTGCAACCCGGTGCATTTCAGACTGAACAACTATCTTGTATTTAGTGTTCAGGTCATCCTTTTCGTTATCATTGTCATCGGAGTCTGAGTAATTTACCAACTCAGATTGTAGAATATCTAAAACAAACGACCATCTAGGGACTGAACCGCTGCTCCGGGGCGAAGTGTCGGAGACATTATCTGGGCCTTTCCCTGCAACCTCGATATTCTCCTTCGCTACTCTCCTCGGAGCCATGTCTGAAACCTGTGTTTTCTCTCTTCTGCGATAGACCTGTGTATACATATAGAGTTTAGTTCACTAGGGGAAAGGTGAGCTCCGTGCGCTTATGAGAAATGTTAAAAATAAAATGGAACTCTTTTATATATTTGAAAACTCTGTACTATTCGAATTAAGTCTGTCAAATCGCAATTAGAAACAATTTATTGCATAAATCCGATCTTGTTTATTCGTGGATTTACCCTAATTATTCATTAATGTCATCAATGTTCGGCGGCTTGACAGGCGGTCGGGGTATGGCGAGTAAGTAGCTACCTCATGAAATGTGCAAACCTCGATGCGTGGGACGGGACACATCTCGTTTTAATTTAAAATTTCAAATCTTAGCAACTTAAATAATTTTCTCGCTGTTCGCTGCATCGTGAATTTCCTTTTAACATTTTGACTCTTCAACTCGCGAGGCTGCGAGGGCCGATTTGGATTCAATTAATAGTAATCATGGTTTGGAGCGTTATTAATTGCATAATTAATTTATTCGCTATGTCGCGAATCGAAAGTTCGAAGACAGATTTTTGGGAGAATAGTATGCCGAGTCGCGATATCACGATGTGGCGATAATTAAGGCTCAAAATACGGGAAGAAAATCTTAGATTAGGTTACTAATTAATCTTTCCATAATCATGTCGCAACCTCGTGAGTCAGGGTTTTAGACACCTTAACTTTATGAAAGAAAGTGACGAGTGGCGAAATGTCGAGCACCAAATTTAACCATGGTTAGTTTTTTGACCTTTAATCCTTGACTAAGGTTATCGCAAGAATTATCGCATTCTCGGCTCTCGGGGTTGTAAGAACAGAAATTTGGGTTTGACGAATGCCGAGACGCGAACTCCCGACAACGTCCACTCATGAGTTACAAGATTTACCCTAGTTAATGTCTTGGGCGGAAATTGAAAACGATTTCGCCGTTTCGTGACTCGGGACGTGTGAACTCAAGGTTTAAATTATCTGACCTGCGAGACCCCGAAATGAAACAAAAGAGCGAACATAGTCACAAAAATGGATCTGTTTTGAAAGTAGAAAACATTTCTGTCCAAGCGACAATATTTCAGAGTCTTAAGATCTCGGAAGGAAAAGGAAAATCAATCTTTAGATTTCAAGTATCAAAAATTGAAAATTGTGCAAGGGAAAAGCAAGGGCGGCTCCAACACCCTTCATGCCAATGTATTCCCAGGCAAATTTTCCTGATTGTTCTTTAAGGATACTTACTAACTGTTTTTGTTGGTCTGCATCTAGCCCAGAGTTTATATGTAAAAATTTTCCTGGGATAATCTTGTATGGCATGGTATAAGACATGACAGACTCATCTATCTCAAAGATAAAATATGTCGAAGAAAAAATGGATGGGTCCAATTGATCCTGAAATTCTTCCCCAAACATGTACTCAAATTGGGGAAAACATTGTGGAAAATCAACACATGTGATAGCATAAATGAACTAGTTTAGCACATTTTCCGGTGTGTTCTCCTGAAGTGCCTAGGCATGGTCACTTGGAAATATAGGTTCTTCCCAGTCCTCATTCTCGTATGGACATTCAAGTCACCATATATTATCCACGATAGATTGATATGGAGGGTATATGGTGAGATTTTAGATAGAAATTCCATTTGAGATGGTCATTTCTCCCTCTCTACAACCAATAAATGCATTAGCTGTGGCTAACCAAGGTCTTCTCAAAATAATGAGATGGCCTTTGGTAGGATTCTTTGAGTGGTTGACCAGAATGTCTACTGGGTACTCCCATGAAGCTAAATTAACTATGATATCATCCAAAATTTCTTCAAGTATAACCCTAGTCTTATCTACTAATTCCAAAATGGTTGGGGTAGGTCTAAGAAGAGGTTTCAATTGTAATTTCTCCAAGGTAGTAGCGGCCATAACATTGATGGGTTCCCCTAGGTCTATGAGAGAGTTTCCAATGGAGACCTCATTAATGGTTATGGTCACTATGGGATTTCCTAGGTTCCCATATTTTTCTACCTTAGTCTACTCTAATATATACTCATAAATTTCTCCTATCAAATGTACTGTAGGAGGGTCCTTCTGCTTCCTACCTGGCTTCTTAATACACAATTATTTGACTACCTTACTATAGACTGGAATGTCCTTAATAGCTTGAAGTAAGGCAACCTTGACACAAATATTCTTCAAATCATTCAAGATGTCAAATTCCGGTCGGGTGGTAGGTTTCTCGATTACTAATCTTTCTGGATAAGGAGGGGCCTTCATAATTTGTGCAGGTTCATTTTGAGGAAGCTTGGGTTCTTGGTTCTTAGGAATAATAACATCTTCCCACCTAGTTTCATATATGGTTTTTTTGGGGGTTTCCTCTTGTTCTTCTTCCTCGATGACTATTAAAGGTCTTTGCCTATCCAGAAATTTTCCCGACCTCAGTCGAATATCCTATAATGGAACATGAGTAATAACATATGGCAAGAAATCCTACATCTCAACATTGTGAAGAGGTTGAGTGGGATTATTATTGGGATTGGGCATTGGTTGTGATGATAATAGTGTTGGTCTTGGGGATATTGCATTATGATATTGTTGCGGTTGTTTTTGTGGAATAAGAGGTAAGGGTGGTGGAACAAAACCTGACAAAAGCTGTGGAGTGTTTGGTGGAAACTAAGGGTAAGGATGGTTGGACATAGGGACAGGCGGAGCTTGAGGTTTTCCTTGGTTATTCCCTCCTCTCCATACTTGAAGCCAAGGATTTTGGTATTGTGTAGACCAGTTTTTCCAACCTGGTGAGTTCCACTGTTGTTTTTGTTGATAATAGGGTGGAAATTGAGATTGTGGTTCTGGGTATGTGGGCTGGCTCCTAAGATGCCATGGTCTCCTAGGTGCATAAGAAGATTCCCCAGGATCCCCAATCCTATAGATGGCTAACAAACCAGGAAATGATGGATATTTCTCAGTTCAATGGTCTTCTATGCAGAAGCCACAAATTGAAATTTTATCTGATGGGCAGTCCCTTGAGGAATGATTCCTCCTGCATCTTGGGCAATATATGCTCATTGTTGCATTTTCCTCCTCCTATTTCCTTTTAATATTTAGGGTGTCCAACTGGGAACCTATTGTTCTTAATATATATGTCTTGAAGTTTTCTAAAAGGTTCCCTATCTCTGCTCTTGTGATACCACCTGAACTAACTGGTTTTAAGTTTCTATTATAGAGGTCGTGAACATTCTTTCATGTTTTATCTCTACTCCTCGAGTAATTCTTACACATTTCACAGATTTCAGAAAATGGTTTGTGGGAGATGTCACCTGATTCCATCAGGTTAAGTATCTCTAGGTATTCCTATGAAATTCCCTTAAGAAACAGATCCCTAACTGCATCATCTAGAAGGTCATGGTATTTTGATTTCTGAGAGATATAACCAAATAGTTCCATATAATCCTCGAGGGTCGCGTCTTCTAACTGTTGGATTTTAAAGATTTCATTACGAGACTCCTTGGTCTTGCAGTAGTCTTGGTACTTATTAAGAAAAATATCTTTCATGGCTTCCGAAGACCTAATACTAGATTCTCCCAACCCCATGAACCATTTTAGTGCAGAGTCCTTGAGGGTGGCATGAAAGAGTTTTAGTTTCTAGGCATCTTGTAAGTAGTTGTAGATTCTACACAAGATGTCAAACTCAAATAGGAAGGTATGTGTATCTTCACTACTTTTACCAATAAAGGTGGGCAGTGCTGAGAGGGGAATATTTTTCATATTGACATTTGGGGTGGTTTCGAAAATTGGAAACCCGAAGGTAGTTTCAGTTTGGTTTCCAGCTTCTTTTTCCTCTTCGTGTCTTACATTGTTGTGATCCTCCCAATCATCCATACTGATTTGGTTTCCAAAAAGAGAGTACTTAAGTTGTTTTATTCTTGAATATAACAAGGTATCCCTCTGATGGGAAGGTCTTCCTACTGTTTGGTTGTCTGGGACTCTACTTGAGTTGGTTGAGATTATTTGTGCCAAAGTTTCTGTGTCAATTTGAGAGAAAATTATGTTGGTTGAACTACCAAACAAGGTATTCACTTGTTCAGGGTCTATGATGTCTTCAAAGTTAGGATCTCCTGATGGTGGTAAGAAAACAAAGGTTTTATTGTTTGGTTCTGATGAATGCTCGAGTGGTCTTGCCTCTTGTTCCACTATTACTGATGCTTCAATTTTTTGTTCTATAGTACTCCCTGTCTCATTCTCTTCAAAGACAACTTTAGCTCTTTGGGTTGAGCTAGTTCCTGTTTTTTGGTATGGGTTTGCGGAATTTATGAGTGGAACGTTCCTTCCCCCAAAAAGGTCGGAAGGAACCTTGGTTGAAAGAACTGATTTAGATTTAATATATCTACCTTTTGGGTCTCTAGGTCTGTTCATGAAAGCAACCAAAATGAAAAACTACCATTGGGTTTGGGGCAACCTTCTATAGAAGATGTGCAGGTTCTTACCTCTCATCTTAAAGACCCCCCACCACCAAAATGATACTAAGGTTTAGAAATGATCTAATTCCTACCTTGAGACAACTCCCCAGCAACAATGCCAAAAATGTTGGGTGTTCTATATGCACTAAAAAAACACTAAAACCCTCAATTAAATTGTCAACCTAGGGTAAGTAAACTTAGAGTTGTAGAATTATATGTGCCAAGGAAGAAAGGCTAGAGGTATTATAGTATAACAAAGGAAACGGGCTATCTAAGGGCTAATATACTTAAGCAAAGACTATTAATAATCAAACCCTATTAAGAAACTTAAACTATTTATCCTAAGTAAATTTTGAACAAAGGATTGATGGATAGTCCTAAGAAAGAAAATGAAAACCCTACTTAAAGAAAACTAAATTAATCATTATAATGAGCAAAAGTAAACTATCTATTTAATCTACCTGTTAATGATATTTCTTGTAAGG
>SNQJ01S0142469.1:0-20034 GCA_010110895.2 Picea sitchensis
CCGAGTTAAATGTGTTTACTTGTTTAAATGCATGTGGAGTATATATTGAACTGTATGTGCTATGTAAGAAGTGTGTACAGATTGTTACACAGTGCATTAAAAGCCTCGGTAGTGAAATAGGTACACTACACTTGGGTTTGACGAGCTAGGGAGCCACTGTAGATTTTAACCTTATACAGTATTTACTGCAAACAAATTTTCAGTAAAAGAACAAAAAAGATACAATGGAAAATACAAACATTACACAAAGATTTTTCCCTTTGAAACCCAAACCGAGAAAACCAACATATTTTATATTCATTCATAGTGATACATTGTTTACAATTAACTATACACATAGGAGCCAGTGACATCCAAAACCCTAACCCAATGGCCTGGATTAGTCAACAACCCTAATTCCTTAACCAGAAATAGAAAACCATCGACAAAAAACCATGTGCTGAAAAACCTCCCAACAATGGACACGAAAATCGAGGCAACATGAAAAACGAGGCAAAAATGCGACACATTTCCCGAGGCAATTTTTTTTCTCGGGGGCGTTGCACCCCCCTACATGCTCGACGCAATGCAGACAATACTACTCATGCAAAGAATATAACACATACCCAAAAATCGCCTCTATGGCTTCGAGCTCATTGACGATGAGAGTCGTGAGGCATTAGAGAGCCAAGGGAGAAGGGGACATACATGGGATAGGGAATGAGAGCAGTGGGGAGGGCGATGCAGAAGGAAACGGAGGGCAGACTGGAGGTGAGGCAGGGACAAAACAAGATGAAAACCAAGGGCGAACAATAGGAAAATCAACAAGGAGAGAGCATAAAATAGATAAACAAAGGGCGGAACTGTCATGAATGAGTTAGGTTGGTGGCGTGCGACGCCAAAACTAACTCTAAGTGCAAAGTATTCTAGAGATCCATCACCCGGATGAAATGAATGAGAAAAACGTGAGGCGAGGACGGTCGCACACATGGGAATGAGCATACAAGGCTAGTCATTGATGTGAGGATACGTGGGTGGATGTGACAGGTGGTTGTGGGGGGATGATAGGTTGCTAAGTGGGGGCAGGTCTCGAGGCCCCTGCCTTGTCATGACTCGTCGCCCCGTCACCCGATCAGGGTGCAACCTCGGGAGAAAATAAGAAAAGAGAAAATATATAATTAAAAGTTAGAGGAAAAATTATTTTATTTTTTTGGGGGGGGGGAAGAGTCAATGCTGAAAAGAGAGAAAGGAAGGGGGAAATGAAGGAAATAAAATTTTTGAAAACATGAAAAGGTTAGGTTGGAGGAAAAAAGAAGGATCAAGGGGAAGAGAATGGAAGCCAAACAAAATAATTAAAAACAGTAGGGGTGAAATATTCCAGTGACATAAACGATGAATAACAGTTTTCCAAGATTGACTAAGTTTGTAGCCATCTTCACTATTGAAATTGCAAGACTGTTTTTCAATTTCTAGCTCTTTCCTAATGATTCCATGTGAGTAAAAGGGGATTAATGCAATAATTTTGGTTTAATCAAAACATATACACTTGTGAGAAGTATTATCTCTGAGAAGAGATGTGACGGCTACACTCATTCGCGAGAAGATGATTACAATGAGGCTTTGAAGGCCTTTTTATAATAAACATGAATGTCAAAACCCTAGACATCCAAAAACCTAACACTAGGAGATGAAGCACCAAAAGTCATGTGGGCCTCGTTGGGGTAAGTTAGTACATCAACTTCTCGGGGTCGTAACTTTTGCATACAATATTTGTTTTGGGCATGTGATAGCCCGTTGGAAAGGAATTTTTGAGAACTACGCATTATTATGTCAAACTCCGACTCTACCTATAGTTTGATTGTGACAAGCCAAAAAAAAACATTGTTTAGGGCCCCAAAACGTTCCTAGAAGTACAGAAAGATGTATTGATATGAAAACTTTCAAAATAAGTCAGTTGGAATAGGTGGGCGGCGACCATTATCTACCTTGATGTTGTAAAGGGCTTCGGGACAACCCTAGAAGTGCAGAACCCACAATTACAAAGAAATGTCCCCATTACAGAGAAACGTGTTGAACTGAAAATTGTCAAGACGAGCGAATTGGAATTTAGAACAGGTGGGTGGCCACCAATATCCACTTGGATCAACAAGGTAGTGTAGTAAGCACGAAAACTTAGTTGGGTTCCCAAACAATGGTTTCCTATTTTTAATGGGTCATAGATTTTAGTTTTCTACTATAAATTTATTTACATTTCAAAGAGTTTTTCTATAAAAATCACATTCTATAAATTTGGGTGAAACCTAAATTAAAAGGCACTTAAAAAATTTAACCGTCATCGAATTTTCATCTCACAAATAGAGTGAACTTGAAATTATAAATCTGATCCAAATGCTTACTCATTCTTTCTTTAATAATTTAATGATTTTTCCTTTTTTCGTTTTTCATCTCAATTTTCACCTTTCCAATATTAGAATTTTTTTTTACAATTTCTACTTTTCCAAAAAGAAAAAGCCTTTAGTATTTCCCACTTTCACTATGTCACAATAATTGTTTCCCACTTTTATAATGATTGTTGATTTATTATTTTACATTACTTTTTTTTTTAATGGTATAAATCTTACAATTATTATTTTACATTATTCACTGTATAAATCTTTTCTTAACACTTTTTTCAAATATTTCAATTTTATTTATCCAAATGATGAATAAAATGTTCGAACTTTTCAAAATCCTTACGGACTTTATCTCCAAAACGACAATATTAAAAAAAAATTAACGTGGCAGGTATTCCATCTAAGTTTATTGATAAATGAACCTACGGGGAACATCCAAATTCGGATCGAATTTACTACTTAAAAGCTTGCAAACAAAATATCCACTTTAGATAAAAAGGGTATCTTGCACCATTCATTAAAAAACTCCACGTAATTGTAGAGTCACCATCAGAAAATTAACGCAGCAGAACCTTAGGTGTCAAATTAAATTGTGAATAAATTGTGAACAAATGTCGCAACACCTCTTAGAAATTGTGGACAAGTTTGCGCATTTAAAGTCTAAGCGTAAAATCCGGCAACGTGACGGTCTACCTCATAGCAAATATAAACAAATATATTTAATCTTTGGAATTTTAAAAGTCAAGTCCATTATTTTTGGTTATTTAAACAAATATATTTAATTTTTTCATTAACTTTGATGATAGGTATGTTAATGTTAGTCAAAGTGTTTTTATAATTTTACCATCAAATTTCATCTCTGCCTGCCAACATTATACACCTAGAAATATAATTAAAATCATGATATTAAATGCCAAGAATAGTCAAAATAAACTAACATTAAACACTAAACAGACAGAGTTGTCATGTAATGATGAAGACTCCGCAACATGCATTTAATAGTAACTCTGTCTCCTTCTGTTCAAGATTCCACGACATGCATTAATAACAAGTCGGTCCTTTTTCGAAAATGCTTGGAGAAAGAAAAAGGTTATTCAATGCAAGTTTCAACTTGTATGAAATTTAGTGGTGGGTAGTATATTGTTTGTTGATATTTTTTTATAAATTTTATTGGTCATATTATCGACTTCACATAAATTATAATTATATAATTTGTAAATATTATTTTATTTTATATGTTTTAATTTATATTATTTATTTCACATAGATTATAATTATATAATTTTTATATGTTTTTAATTTATTGATGATGATGATTAACGTTTACTAAGACCGAATTGGTATGGTATTTTTTTATATTTTTTTATATGTTTTTAATTTATCGCATAGTGCTTAGGTATGGTGTACTAAGAGAGTTGATTTGTAAACTTATTGAGACATGGTTTATTAAGGAGTTGGCTTGCCAATATTTTTACTCTCTTATTTCACTGTTACTTTATTGTTTTGATAAAGCGCTTGTTGACATTACATTTAATGTCACATAATTGTTTTGGTAAAGTTTTTGTGGATGTTGTCTTTACACTATCATTTAAATGCCATATAATTGTTCAAACATTTTTATTCTCTCTCATCTCTTTTTACGATTATATTGAAAATAATAGATTAAAATATTAAATAATATTTGGACATCTGGATATGGCTATATGTTTACATTGCTACACGATTTCTAAGCATACTTTAATTCATGTTTTAAAGAAATAAAAAATGTTATCAATAATTGAAGTGAAGATCAACCCATTTGTTAAATAGAAGATTTCAATTTGTTTAATGATAGATTAACGTTCACTTGGATGGGATGGCATTCATTGGAACTGACTGAGCCGACGTGTCGAAGCAGGAGGTCGACGTGTAAACAGGGTGGTGTTGGACAACTGTAGGAGCGTTGGACAATA
The DNA here is from genome assembly GCA_010110895.2 of Picea sitchensis. Taxonomy (NCBI): domain Eukaryota; kingdom Viridiplantae; phylum Streptophyta; class Pinopsida; order Pinales; family Pinaceae; genus Picea; species Picea sitchensis. The sequence continues at coordinate 4,325 of SNQJ01S0142469.1, forward strand.
TGGTGTGGAGGTCAACGACGGAATTAAATGAGCTAGGAGAGAAGGTATCTGCAAAATGTGTCATGGGAAATTATGAGAGCCATTAAATCGGGAAGTGTTATGCTCATAGGCGGTACATAGCACTCAACAAGGAGTAAGTTGAACCTTCGAGAAGAGGGGAGTACCTTGAGGCATTATTCAAAAATGAGGAGAGATGTAGGAATTATGGTTATGATGGCACTATCTTGGTTTTCTTTAACTGGGGGTCGATGAACTTGTGAGGGAACCTTTGAAGAATCTTAGACATGGAAGAATGCACAGTTCTAGTCTGAGGGGGCAATTTTGGTGAGTCGGTCAAGGGTTAACGAGAGTCATGGCACCTGGGGAAAGCAAAGTGACAAGATGGCACATAACTTCAAAGGGGTGGGAGCTATGTCATGTGCAAGACAAAGGAGGGAGTTAGGTTTTTTCTCGAGTAGGATTCATCCTGTGAAGTGAACCTCTTTTGGTGGTTGGTAGGTGTGGACAATTCCTGGGATGGCTAGGAACTCTGGAAAGAAGGGAAGGGTGAGTCATAGGGGGGAGAATAAGAATGAAGTGTCTTCGTCCCATGGTCCAGTAACTAATACGAGGGAAACCCGTGAGGCTTGGGAGGTAGGTAACTGTTACCAGGAAATGTACTCTTAAGAAGAGAAAAAAGGAAGCTAAAGAGGTAGAGGAGGTGGTTCATGTCCAGAGGCTAGCTACTTCTACAAGGAGATCATGGAGGAGGTGGGGGATATGGTAGATGACCCTTTCTAATCAAGGATGAGGGATACCAAGTACTTTAAAATTGTTGAGGCCTATTGGATCGTTAAGGAAGTGGTAGGGAAAGCTTTGTAAATGACTATGAGAGAGCATGGAGATCTTTCACATGCAATTTGCATACTAGAAGGTAAATTTGAATTATTATGTTAGTCTCAGTATGGCATTCATTTCAAGGTGTATTCGTCCAGCCAACTGATCCAGGTGGATATTGGTGGCCACCCGCCTACTCCACTTGGAACCCCACCATTGTTTCTTTCAGTTTTTCAGTTTCCTTAATTGTAGCACAATTTACTATTTTTGGTAGTTTTTTGGGTCCTGGATTTTCGGAGCCATTTTGAGGCCCTAAACGGTGTTTTTTGGGCATCAAAGCTCCGATGAATATGAGTTTGTTCCAAACTCAATATTCCTTGTCAGCAGTGTAGTCCTCGGATAGATATTTCAAACGATGTATCATGTGCGTCAAACAGAGATAGTATGCCAAAGTTACAACCCTGGGAAATTGGTGTACCAATTTACCCCGACGGGGCCCATATTCTGGCGTTTCATCTCCTAGGGATAGATTTTTGAATGTTTAGGGTTTCCATTGTTTCTCAATAATATATAGGCCTTCGAGCCTCATTGTAACACGGAGTTGAGAGGCCTGTAGCCGCCACATCTCTTCTCAGAGATAAGCTACCAACGCCCTAGCTAGTTTATTTTCGTTATGTCTGTAAACAAATTTCAGTTCTTTAATATTAATGAAATGAAGTGCTATTTCCGCTGCATATTTGTATTTATGGTGATTTGTGTATTTTGTTGCGTTCTTGCATAAATTCAGATCAATGGTATCAGAGTGGTTTGCTCTTTCTCGATCCTTCTTTGCATGTCCCCAACGAGGTCGAGGTATAAGGAGTTAGGGCTCGATCTAGTTGAACCTTTGCAAGATCAGCCTCGCAAACCCCAATGGATTCCCATGGGGGACGAAAGGAAAGACGAGGGAGAAAGAAATACTATCAAAATATTGCTCGAGGAGGCCCTTTAAAAACAAAGGAACGTGATGATGGATAACTTCGCCCAATTCCTTCAACGATTGCCCACTGGTGACGCATCTGCATCCAACAGCCACTCTGGAGGTGCAACCCCTTTTAAGCTACAAGTAAACTTTGACATTCCCATATTTGATGGCCAAATAGATGCAGATGTCGTAGATAGATGGTTGAATCTATTAGAAGGATATTTCTCGGTTCATGACTTTTTCGACCAGGAGAAGATTATTTTTTCACTGCTCAAATTCGCCCCCCATGTCAAGGACTGGTGGGAAGCCTACTGTGAGAAAAGGGATGAGGAGGAACCCTCTTTGTTCTCAGTCGTACCCACTTGGAATTCTTTCCAAGACACCATCAAGGAACAATATTATCCCGTAGGGAGCTATGAGGACAATTACATACAATGGACTACATTGCGGCAACAAAGGGATCAAAATGTGCACGAGCTGACGAATTTGTTCCATACCTTGCGCACAAAGTTGGGTATCAAAGATTTGGAGAAGCATTTGGTGTTGAAGTACTGCAGTTGTCTGCACAGATACATTCAGAAGGAAATGGCGTTCATTGACATCTCCTCGCTTGGTATAGCATATTGGTATGTTGCTAAGATTGAGCATAAATTCAAACAGAAGAAGCGAGAATTTGGATCTGCGAATCAAAAGCAAGCGAAAGGTGCCCCCAAACCGTAGAACAAAGGAAAAAGCCAAGGCATGGTGGCTCAATACAACCTACCAAAGCCGCAAGCAAATAAAAACACCGTGAAGTCGAAGAAGGACACGAGAAAGTGGTGTTGGTTCCATAAGAGCTCCACTCACAACACAAGTGAGTGTCGGGCCAAACAGTCATTGGTGGCTGAGATGAGGGCTTCTGAATCAGATGCATGCTCCGACATTGAATCAGAACCCGAGAAGGGGAATGACAGAGGGAAGCAGATTATCGATGCGGAGCCCAACGCCATAGTTTCCACCACGAAGATTCAAAAGGAAGAACCAGAAGATCCAGAGGAGGAGGAGCGTCTCTTCCACTCCCAGATGTGGGTAAAGGGTTCCCCGCTACAGTTCATTGTCGACAGTGGGAGCCAAAAGAACCTCATTTCAGCAGAGGTCGTTAAGCAGTTTGGCTTTCCGACCATAGCACACCCACAACCACACACCATCGGGTGGCTTCACCAAGGACGGGATCTTCGTGTCAGCCAACAGTGTCATCTTCCCTACAGCATCAAGCCCTTCACCGATGAGGTATTATGTGACATTTATCCTCTTGATGTTTGTGATGTATTATTAGGCCAACCATACTTGTGGAAGCGACATGTTGTGTATGAGTCTCGACCTCGCATCGTTATTTTACCTTGGGAAATATGTTGTATAGGATACCAGAGGTACCACCGCTTGTCGTTATCTCTTTCATTACTGCAAAACAATGCAGTAAGATCATTTCCAAAACCGAGAAATTTGTTTTCCTAATGATCCGCCCTTAGGGCAAGAAGAAGACTGTGGCCACGACCTCTAGACAGGGATCCTCCACACGACAACAACAAATGGACAAGATCATGGAGGAGTACCGGAACATCTTCACCTCGCCCACAAGGGTGCCTCTGCACTGTCAGGTCAAACACCCCATCGATCTGACCCTAGGTGCGTCGCTACCCAATGGACCGATCTATCGGCGCTCTGCTCTGGAGAACGATGAAATCAAGAGGCAGATCCAGGAGCTGCTACAGAAAGGTCACATCCGACCAAGTTCATCACCCTATGGGAGCCTGATCGTGTTGGTGCAGAAGAAGGATGGGACTTGGAGACTCTGTATTGACTATCGGGTGCTGAAAAAGATCATTGTCTATAATAGGTACCCGATCCCACAAATTGATGACCTTCTCGACCAACTCAAAGGGGAAAAATATTTCAACAAGATCAACTTGAAGTCCGAGTATCACCAGGTACCAATCGAACCATCTAATGTGTGGAAGACTGCCTTCAAATCCAAGGAGGGCCTTTTCGAATGGTTGGTCATGCCTTTCGGGTTGATGAATGCTCCCGCAACCTTCATGAGGTTGATGGACGACATCTTGCAGCCATTCAATAACTCATTTTTAGTAGTGTACTTGGATGAGATCCTGATCTTCAACCAGACTTGGGAAGCACACCTCCACCACATCTGATAGGTCCTCCAAACACTGCGGAAACACAAGTTGTGTACCAATTTGGAGAAGTGCACTTTTGGCATGACCTAGGTTCAGTATCTGGGATACATTATTGATGAGCGTGGGGTGCATGTGGATCCATCCAAGATCCAAGTCATCCGAGATTGGCCAACCCCAACCACTCTAACAGAGCTTCGCAACTTTCCGGGTCTTGCTAATTTCTACCGCAGGTTCGTGTTGTGATTCTCTCATATCACTTGGCCCTTGAGTCAAGTCACCAAGGGAGGAGTGAAAGGAAAATTCTTTTGGTCAGAATCTCAACAGAAGGCATTTAAACAAGTGTGGTACACTTTGGGATCCCATAGTCTATCATCTCAGATCAGGACAAAAGGTTCCTCCGTACATTTTGGTCCAACCTCTGGTCAATGCTGGACACCAAACTCACCAAGTCCACAGCCTTCCATCCCTAAACTGATGGCCAGACAGAGGTCGTCAACAAGATGATCATACACATTTTGCGCATGTACAACTCAAATCATCCATGCACATGGGATGAGAGCCTCCCCTATGTACAACATAGCTATAACCGGACCCTCCATAACTCAACCGACCACAGCCCCTTTCAGGTGGGCTTGGGATTCCAGCCACTATGTCCCATTGACATAGCCATGCCCTTTGCAGCTACTCAGGCTCATTCGGCTCATGTCCAGTCTGAAGCTACCAAGGCGAACAACTTCATTGAGCGCATTCAACACATTCACCAACAAGTTCATCACATATTGGACAGAGCCAATGCTAAGTACAAGCAACGTCATAATCAACATCGGGTGCAACACAACTTCCAAGTGGGCGACAAAGTGTGGCTACATTTGTAGAAGAAGCGCCTCGCTGGACCCCACCACAAGCTTTGCCCACTTCGATATGGGCCATACACCATCACCAAGGTTGTAGGGGACAATTCCTTCGAGCTCAGTATTCCACCATTCCTTGGTCTGCACCCAATGTTCAATTTGGACTGCCTTCAGCCCTACTTTCCACCTCTACTGGACACATCCAACATGGCAGAACAACTCACACCAACAGAGTTAAATCCAGACTGCATGGAACAAACCACAACTGATCAGATTATGGACACATAGATCAATAACACCCGCCAGCAGAGGATCCAACTATATCGAGTTGTCAAGGCAGGCCAACTCCTTCACCGGGACCAGTGGCTCACCGTCAACAGAAGTTTCCTCATCTCATGGAGGAACTCAACGCAAAGGGGACCATTGCTTCCTAAGGGGGGAGGAATGATGCAGGTGGATATTGGTGTCCACCCGCCTATTCCACTTGGACCCTCACCATTGTTTCTTTCAGTTTTTCAATTTCCTTAATTGTAGCACAATTTACTATTTTTGGAGTTTTTCGGGTCCTGAACTTTCGGAGTCGTTTTGAGTCCCTAAACGACGCTTTTTGGGCATCAAAGCTCCAATGAATATGAGTCTGTTATGGACTCAATAATGGTTATCAACAATGTATTCCTCAGATAGATATTTCTAACGATGTATCATGTGTGTCAAACAAAGATAGTATGCCAAAATTACGACCCCAGGAAACTGATGTACCAATTTACCCCGACGGGGTCGATATTCTGGTGTTTCATCTTCTAGGGTTAGGTTTTTGGATGTTTAGGGTTTCCATTGTTTCTCAATAATATATAGGCCTTCAAGCCTCATTGTAACACAGATTTGAGAGGCATGTAGCCGCCACAACTCTTCTCAGAGATAAGCTACCAATGCACTACCTAGTTTATTTTCGTTCTGTCTATAAACAAATTTCAGTTCTTTGATATTAATGAAATGAAGTGTTATTTCTGCTGCATCTTTGTATTTATGGTGATTTGTGTATTCTATTGCGTTCCTGCATAAATTTAGATAACCAACAACTAAAGAAACAAGAGGAGGGTGAAGGTATATTGAGCCCACCGAGATCAAAAAATTGTCCAATTGACGTGGACGTGTCCAAGCAAAATGCAGACCCCATGGACGAGATGCAAAAATCAAAACCCTAGGCAAGAGCACAGGGATGATTGGTTTGATTCAATTTCTATCATGTGGTTTTTTTGTGTTTACATACTTGTTATTAGACCTATAATATATATAGCTCAAATAAATAGGCGTAGGCATATTATGAATAGTTTTTGAATAGACAGTAAAATGTGGTATCTAAAAAATGATAACATGTGTTTGAAATCATGGTTAAATTTTATGAGGTTAAATTTTTTTTTTTTTTTTAGAGATTCCCCAAATATATTATAACCCTTTTGTATATAATAGATAAATCTTAATAATATTTAGTTTTTTTATTAATAGACTAATGTTCAAACCATCATTTCAAAAGATAAATTGATAAACACTAAACCCATTAATAAAATTTGGTTCCTAAATTTCAAATTGATGATAAGTCCCAAAGAATTAAAAAAAACCTTCCTTAAGAACTGAAGGAAGAATAAATCAAAGTTCAAACAATTAGATTAGAAGATAAGCCAACAAGCACCACATGCATGGAGTAAGTGTCGGTCATTCCATATTACATATGTGACGAATATAAAAAAAACGCGAGACAACCTTCAGTGGAAATACTATGTCACTAGCGAAATCCCAAGCTCGTGATCTATGTGGCATTACACCCATTGTATAATATTCTACTTAGTATTTCTTGTATGCACGAAATTATTCTAATTACTTAGGGAATATAGTGGCTTATATATCTTCATGACAAATAAGGTTCCCTTGGTTCTTGATCAAAGTTGATCATGGGAATTAATGCCTGATTCTACTTCAATGGTGAAACATCTCGAAGGGGATGGTGAAACAACTGGAAGGGGACTGACATGTGATGAATATAATTAAATTTATTTACAAATAGTCTTAATTATGATTTTTCATTTTTATTATAGATTATTTTAAAATTGGATTTATTAAGTATGAAAAAAAATATAATTTATTAAGGTGCAAACCTTGTTGAGGGTGTAAAAAGTTAAGGTAAGTTTTTCATTTCAAGAAATTTGATTTTTTTTAATGTTTGATAGATCTAGAGTTAAGATGGATCTAGGATAGTTTAGAATTTTATTGACATATACTAAATATAATCAGTAAAATTAAACCTAGTTATTTTTCCATTTAAATTTGTTGTTATATATCTTTTTACAATTGAACTTATCGTTTGATACTAAATTTCTTTCAAGATAGATTTATTGTGTTTGAAATTTACATCTAAAGTGGCCCATGTACAACTTTACTTTTTGGAGAAAATGTAACAAATTGATTAAGCATTTTCCCAAAAAAATCTCATTCAAAATAATAATTAGCTCATTAGACAAGTGATAAACATATACATTTTCCTACCAAATTTATTTGGAAACCTTAAAAAAAAAATTGAAATAGTTGTTTTTTTTTTTTTTAATGACTTAATGAGGATTTTGTTATATTGCAGAACGAGAAAGATACAATCAGAGAAACATGCAAAAAATGTGTTTTCCTCTTGAATTGTTTTGAAGGGACACCTTACTCAGCATGAGGTATGTTTTATTTTCCATGAACCCTATGAAAATATTTCGTAAAAGTAAAACACACAAGTATATGTTTTTATGAACATGTAGTTCATTACTTTGAAGTGTGCATATTAAGTAAACATTGAGAAATAAGTAAGGTTACCTCGCCCATGGTATCCTTGAGAAATAATAAGTAATGTTACCTCACCCATGGTGTCCTTAGCTCATAGTGGCTCTGACAATTCCAATCAAGTTCTTTATATTTAGTAGGGATCTCAATAGAAGAATTAACATAGGTAAGCTTGGCTCCTATCCATTTATCATATCAAGTGGTGGAGAATGAGGTAGATTAGTAGTCACTCATGAAATCAATGCCATACAATTGAACGCTAGCGATGGGAGTGCTAGTAGCAATAATTAGTACAATTGAACGATGGTGATGGGAGTGGAAGTATAAGTGATTTTTAAATTAATACTCTCATAAATAACAACCACAAAAATTATATCTATGAATTTATCTTTTCCCAAAGTATGTGTTAAATGATGTTTTTTTATTTATTTAGTAAATGATTTGATGAGTTTGACAAAACAAAACCGAATAACTAAAGGATATTGATTCCCATCACAATTTTAGAGCCAATGCAAAATTCAAATCATCAAATTTATATATGTGTGTGTTTTTCAAAATAATGAGGTTAATAGATATTTTAATAGAAGTTTAGGATTTTTTTTAAGAAAGGACTAGAGTAATAAGAAGTCAATGGTAGTTGACTCTAAATCAAAATCTATAGTCTCTTCCATGTCAAGGATTAATAAAATGTCATTTAATAAGAAATGATATATAAATAACCATTTGGAAATATATCTATCAAATTAAGGTTATTTGTCAATCCAAGGACTAATAAAATGTCGCTTAATACGAAATGATATATAAACAACCATTTGGAAATATATCTATCAAATTAAGGTCATTTGTCAATCCTTGTTGGATTCCTACTAAGTCTAATTTTCTTAGTCTTACTTATTTCTTAGAGAACACAATAGTGTTGATGTCACACCTCTAAGGATTCAATGACGATTTTTTTTATCTTCTTTGAACTTCTTGTTTTTTTTCTCAATTGTAGTATACCTAGGGGATAATATGGGGTACCTAGGGAGGTACTCATTGGTAATAATATGTTGAAAAATCAAGTTCTGATGGTTCATCAGACTTCTCTTGGAATCAGTCGATCAAGTGGTCGACCTACATCTGGAAACAATCAGTCGAGCAATCAACCAAATCTCTACATTAGTCGGCCAAGTAGTCGACAAGTATGTCAGTCGAAAAATCGACCAACAGTCGAAGATGGTTTGTCAATGGATCGACCAACTAAGAAATCGACTATGATTTGAGTGCATGGATGATCAGGTTGAGCATCCCTGTCAAGTCGACTAGACAACATGGATTTGACAAAGTCAACTCTAAAAACCGACAATTATGTGTGGATAAGATCTTCCCAATTACAAGGAAGTTGGTTAGATATTGAAGCTATAAATAGCATACCCTATGGGTCATTATCAATAGATCAATCAAGTGGATCAGTTGATTGGCGATATCATTGTTCTGTGCACGATGTCTAATATGGATTGTGATGTTTTGATCACAATGTGTTGTGCTTAAGTGTTGTAACGGTGGTTGTAGACACTACCTTTTATTTCTTCGGAATCTTATTTCCTCTTTGATTATATGCAGTATTGTTTGTTTGTTTTGTATCAAGTTACACCCAATCCCCAACATGGTATCAGAGTCAATGATTTGAAACCTCGCCTATTATCCGCAAACCTTGCTAAGTCTAATTTATTATGTGATTGACTCTGGGCCAGTGGTTTGTAGATTGTAACTTGTTGAAACAAATTTGTTCTATCTAGATATCAAATATGGATTTGAAGATTGATCTTGTAATTCTAAATGAATCAAATTACATAGTATGGGCTCTGGACATGGAAACTCTATTGAGGAGTAAAGGACTATGGCAATATACAAAGACTATGATTCCATATCCAGTACAAAATCGGGAAAAGGTTGTTGTTGATGGAAATAAGGATGAGGTTGTGGTGGCCATCACGACCTATATCTCGCGGGAGATTCATTTTCACATTAGTGGAATTGAATGCCCTCATCAAGTCTAGAAGAAGTTGAAGTCATTTTTTGACAGTGTCGATGAAATCCACGTCATGTAGTTGGAGAAAGAGTTGATCTCTTTCTATCCTCATTCGTTTGATAGAATAGAGGACTATTTGGTGTATGTGAAGGAACTCTATTTAAAATTGGGGGAATGTGGAAATAATTATCAGAAGAAATACGAACAACTCATCGAGTTGGTCCTGATGAATTTGAGAACACCATTCGACATGTTTGTTTCGACTTTCCATGACAACTGGCAGGCACACAAGGAAGATGGTAAGGATTACACCTTTGAAGCTTTGTGTGGTATTTTGATCACTGATCAACACAGACTACTTGAAGAAGAAAATATTGGTGGTAAACATCAATCACACTTGCTCAGGGGAAAGGGAAATTAGAATCATAAGGAAAGAGGACAGTTTCATACCCTTACACAAAGACCTAGATGCCTCGACCAAAAACCTAAAGGGAAAACAGATGCACCCCATCAAAGTTGAAAGAAGAATACATGTCAGTACTATGGAAATATTGGACATGTGGAGAAGTTATGCTACAAGAAGAGAGACGATTTATAGGAGAAGTTTAAATGCATTAAAGGAGACATGGTTTTTGTTCACCGACCAGCTGATAATTTCACCTTCCAAGTCGAAACTTCTCAAGCCTTGTTGTCTCCTTATATGCAGAATGAATGGGTAGTCGACTCTGGGTGCACTCATCATATGGCTAAGGATGCTTCCTTGTTCATGTCCTTGAATGAATCCAAGGAGAGGAAGATTTATGTTGCTGATGATTTTTCTCTTGATATTGTTGGTCAAGGTGATGTTTCCTATCAACATGGGAGAATTCTTGACATTTATCATGTGCCAAATCTCAGTGCCAATTTGTTTTATGTTTCTCAGTTAACATAGATTATGTGACAGTATGTATAAATTATGTGACACGATTCAACCCGACATCGAACAAGCTATTCTTTTTTCTCACACTTATGAGAAAATTCGAACTTGGCATGAATGACTCGAACACCTGAATTTTTGAAGCAGTTGTTAGAAACTCAAAAAATGGTTTTTGGTCTACCTAAAGTTTTTCTCTTTGAAGGAATCTGTAAAGGTTGTGTGCTTGGCAAGCATCATCAAGCACCTTTTGACTCTGGAAAAGCATGGTGAGCACATAACCTCCTAGAGTTGGTTCACAATGATGTATGTTGCATCAATCTACCTTTCCTAGTAGGTGCAAGGTATATCTTGACTTTCATTGATGATATCTCTCATTTCACTTGGGTTTACTTTCTGAAGAATAAGAATCTTGTCTTTGAAAAGTTCAAAGAATTTAGAGACTTTGCTTAAAAGCAATGTGGTCATCCCATCAAATGCTTGTGATCAGACAATGGTAGTGAGTATGTCAATCAACCCTTTGAAGAATATCTAGTTCAATCTGGTATTGAATGGTAGTGCTTAGCTCCTCACACACCTCAGTAGAATGGAATTTCATAATGAAATAATCGGATATTAGTCGAAATGGCTAGATTTCTTTTGCAGTCCAAAGATATTCCTCCTCACTTATGGGTTGAAGCAGTATATTATGCAAACTATCTGCTCAATCGCATCTCGACTCGAGATGTTCCTTCGTTGACTCCAGTTGAACAATGGTGTAGAAACAAGACTCTAGTTGGCCACCTTTGTGTGTTTAGATGTGTTTTCTGGGCTCATATTTCTAATGGTTGCAAAAAGAAGTTGGGTGCAAAGAGTCATGCTTGCATCATGATGGACTACTCTGAAGAGTCTAAGGCCTATCGACTGTTTGATTCTGTCAAATGAAAAATCATTATCAAACGAAATGTATGGTTGATGAGAAGTCTTCTAGCATCAAATTGTTGAATTTCCTCTGGATTGCTACAGGATGATCACTTTGACGTTGTTTCTGACTCTGGTTCTTCTATTCCATTTTTCAATTCTTCGAATGGATAGTCGAACTTTGTTCATGTTTCAACTAGACCATCAACCTCTTATTTAATTCATCCATCGATATCTATTTTGACTGGTCTACCATCTCTGTCGACTAAAATTGTTCTGACTTCTAATCGACCTTTTGCAGTGAACCATAGTTCACTCATTTCTTTTCTACATTGATGGGATGCCAAGATAATTGAATTTGTTGGACCTTATGCAAGTGATATTTCCTCTAGACGACAAAGTCAAAGTCAAAAGAAACATGATATCATTGCATTGATGACTCACGTACTTGAATTGATCTTGTTTCCTACTCAGATTCTTAAGGATGACCTAAATGGGAACATAAATTGATTCTTTGTCGAAGAATCACACTTGGGAATTAGTTCCCAGACCGCAAGGAAAGAATGTTGTGAAGTTTTGATGGGTCTATAGGACCAAATTTACCTCTGAATATGTTGTTGAACATCATAAATATCGCTTGGTTGTGAAGGATTTTTCTCAACAAGAATGTATCAACTACACTAAGACCTTTTCCCCTGTTGCAAAAATGAACTATGTTCGACTACTTCTTTCACCTGTTGGTTGATTTGGATGGAAAATCCATTAGATGGACATGAAGAGTGCCTTTCGTCATGCAAACCTATCAGAAGATTTTTTTATGGAACAACCTCTTGTTTTTGTGACAGATTCTAACCTTGTTTGTCAACTCAAGAAGTCTCTTTATGGTTTGAAGCAAGCTCCTCGAGCTTGCTATGCTAAGATCGACAATATCTTTCTTTGACTTGGTTTCAAATGTTGTGAATCTGATCACAGCTTGTATGTAGTCCATACCAATGGAGACACTTTGATTGTTGTTGTATATGTTGATGACCTTGTCATTACTGCCAATAACACTGATCTCATTCTTAGATTGAAGAAACAACTTTTCGACTCCTTTGATATGACAAATATTGGTACTCTGCATTATTTTTTGGGTCTTCAAGCTTTACCACTATGTGATGGTATCTTCATTTCTCAATCTAAATATGTAATGGATCTCTTGACACGTTTTAAGATGGTTGATCGTAAGCCATGTGCTATTCCTTTTCCATCTGGAGTCAAGCTCACTAAAACTTGTCAAACTCCCAAAGTCAATGCTACACTTTATTGAAAATTCATCAGCAATCTTATTTATCTTATTCATAGTCGACTTGAAATTTCCTTTGCTATTAGTGTGGTTTCTTGGTTTTTGTAGGACCCCAGAGAAATCCACTAGAAAGCAGTAAAATGCAGTGTTCTCTATCTCAAAGGTACTACTCATTTTGGTATCAATTATTGTCAAAGTTTAGCTTTTTTGATCGGCTTCACCGAATTCAGCTTAGATGGCTAATCCATGATATTTTCATCGAGTGACTTATAAAGAATTTCATTAAATGAGCATAAATTAAAATGCACCATTAAATAAGGAAAAAATCAATAATGAAGAGACATAATCATCAAATATGAACACAAAAAACTTGATAACAGAGTTTGTCCTTGGTGGACTACATCTTCGGGTCCTGCTCTCAAATGGGTAGGCCTTTTTATTAACTCAACAAAAAACTCAGGAAAATACATAAGTATATCTCATTTTGAAATCAAGCTGTAGAATTTTTGCTCAGATCAGAAAACAGATAGTGCCATTGAATTCGTGGCGCCGAATTACCCAAAAATGATTGTGTCCATGCCTTGATCCGACTCTAGCACTCCCATACCCAAGAGAAACTTTGTCTCGGTTTTCATGCCCTGCAACCTGTAATAAATGTTGAGGAATCTATCTCAAAATGCGTGTTGGTACATAACCTTGCGCTCCCTTCCTCCTTCCAGCACTGGGCAGATGAAAATTTTAAATATTGTTTGCGGGCTTTGTAAATAATGGAATCCATTGTCATTATGGTTAGCGAAGCTTGTGTGAAGGTGGTAATGTAGGGGGAGGTCCCAAGGTCGAGCCCGCGGGCCTCCCCTTTTGGACTATCCATTGTNATATATCGTTCTGGTGCTAGATTTGGCAAGGACACGCCAAATCTTAATTTTTTTTTGAATTTTCGTTCATGGGTTGTCAATGGGCATTTTCCCACTGCCACGTGGAAGCCAACCATTGGTCCACATCAACCACTGTACAATCACTCTACCACGTCATATTACGGTCTACGAACTTATCCTACCACATCACCATACGCACTGCCACATGGCGCAATTTTACTGGTCCACGAAATGACCCAGAAATGCCAAATATGAGTGACACATGGCATCCTTTGGTGCTTCCACGACACCATGCTGATGTCATCATGACACATGTCACCTTATTCAAATTCCATGTATGATGTATGGATGATGACATCATTCGTACTGATGTTGACATCAACAGTGTGTATGTTGACTCATCCCCCCTGCTGACTAGGCTAGGTTGACCAAAATTTGACAATGAATATATTTCGATCCATAACTCCATTTGATGATCCATTTGTGCCGTTGGAAATCTTGTGACGCGCTCTTCGTGATGATTTCATTTTCATTGATTTTTGAGAACTTTGAATTTTTTTCCCTTTCTCTATCTGTTGAGGCCATTATGAGCTTCCTGAGTTGCTTATGTGAGTTCTGAGTTGTTCTTAGTATTCCCTGGATCTAGCTTGGATCACGCCTTCCTATTGAGATATTTTTGGTCCACCAAAATATTTCATCAATCAACAAATAAGTGAGGGAAAAGTTCCCTCACCTTGTCCTTCTCAATCCACTTTGCATTTCTTGGATGTGTGCCCTTTAAGCCTACTCGAAGATAATCAACATCACCCTTGTGTGAATTCCTCATCCTTCTGTCCAGGATGATATCTTCCTTTAAATCATCCAAGTACTCAGGAGAAAACTCATCAAATGAAGGAATTGAAACTTTCTCATCCTGATCCATGATCATGGGAGGCTAAAAAAGTTTCAAGTTCTCTACATTTACAACTGAGTAAATCTACATATAAGGTGGAAGATCCAGATGAAAATAATTGGTACCACTTTTCTCCAAAATAGTTAAGGGTCCAGAACGAATGGGCTTGAGTTTCTTTCCTTCACCCTTCAATCTCTCCTTGATGATGTGAAGCCATACCCAGTCTCCAACCTAGAACTGATGATCAACCCTGTGTTTGTAATGTTAAGATTTATATTGTGCTTGACTTTTCTCCAACTGTTCCTTGAATGCTTGGTGCACGTGTTGGATCCTCTGAATTAACTTGCGGGATCTGTCTTCTTTTATTTCTTAATTTGAATCAACATCTCTCTCATACATCAAGTCCAAAGATACTTTAGGTAGGTACCCAAAACATGTCTCAAAAGGTGAACATTGAGTTGAGGAATGTAAGGATCTGTTGTAAGCATGGTGTACATAGGGTATCTATTCATCCCATAACTTGGGATGCTTGTTGCAGTAGCCTCGAAGCAAAAGTACCATTGTTCAGTTTACAACCTCTTTCTATCCGTCGGTCTGTGGATGGAAAGCAATGCTCCTCTTCAATTTGGTGTCCATCATTCTCCACAAGCTTGTCAAAAAATCCCCAAGGAATCAAGTATCTCGATCCTAGATAATGGATGTGGGTAACCCAAAGTGAACCCAAACATACTGAAAGAAGAGATTAGCAGTCTACTCAGCAGTGATCTTCTTTTTACATGGCATTAAGATACACATTTTGTTGAACCTATCCACTACAACATTTAAATAGTCACGACCCCCTTTTGACATTGGTAAACCCCCTACAAAATCCATGGAGATACTTTCCCATGGATGGGATGGAACAAGTAGTGGTGAGTATAGCCCTAGTTTTCTATTAGTAGGCTTACAAGTAGAACACACCACACACCCCTTTACATATTTAGTTACAATTTCTTTCATTTGAGGCCAGTAACAAAACCTAAGTAAATGAGCCATAGTTTTTCCTACCCCAAAATGCCCAGGCACAAGAGAAGTCTGAGATTATCGTATTACATGGACTCATTCACTTGTAGGAATACATATCTTTCCAAGATGGTAGAGTAGTTTTCCCTGCAAACAATAGTTCTCTACATGTGCACCATGGGTTAGCTTCTCATATACTTCTTTAAAATCTTC
>SNQJ01S0142469.1:24029-44697 GCA_010110895.2 Picea sitchensis
AGATTTGGCGGACCCACCAAATCTTAATTTTTTTTTGAATTTTTTGTTCACGAGTTGCCACTGAGTATTTTCCCACTGCCACGTGGTAGCCCATCACTGGGCCACATGGCAACCAACCATTGGGCCATGTCAACCACTATAAAATCACCCTGCCACGTCAACGTACGATCTTCCAACTCAGCATGCCACGTCAACCTCCACGTCATTGTACAGACTGCCACATGCTGCAATTTCACTGGTCCACGAAATGAACCAGAAATGCCAAATATGAGTGACACGTGGTAGCCTCTAGTGCTGTCACGTCACCATGATGACGTCAATATGACATGTGTCACCTTCTGCACATGCCACATATGTTGTACGGATGTTGACATCATATGTATTGATGTTGATGTCAGTAGTACGGATGTTGACTTATCCCCCGTGCTGACTGGGCTAGGTTGACCAAACTTTGACCATGAATATATTTCGATCCGTAACTCTTTTTGACTATTCGTTTGCACCGTTGGAAATCTTGCGATGCGCTCTTCGCGATGATGTCATTTTCACTGAGTTTTGAGAACTTTGAATTTTTTCCCTATCTCTATCTGTTGAGGCCATTCTGAGCTTCCTGAGTTGCTTCTGCGAGTTCTGAGTTGTTCTTAGTCTTCCCTGGATCCATTTTGGATCAATGGCGATGGTGATGATCATAATTCCACTTATGGCTATGCGTTTTTCTTCAGCACTGGACCATTGGTGTGGTCATGCAAGAAACACAAGGCAGTCTCCTTGTCAACTACATAAGCATAATCTCATGGTTTCGTTCATGCAAGTATGAAGGTAGTTTGGATCTGCCAAATTTTGGGTGAGCTTGGCTTTCATGTTTTGACCTCGAATAAAATATACTATGATAATCAGAGTGCCATACAAATTGTTGACAATCATATTGCCCATAATAAGATGAAGCATGTTGAGCTTCATGCTCATTATTTGAGATAGTTAGCTCATGGGAACATTTTCTCTCTTGACTATTGTAGAATATATGACCAGGTTGATGGTATATTTACTAAGCCTTTATTTGAATCTATATTTATCAAGCTCCATACGATGCTTGGGATTCAAAAAGTTGCAATTATGGGGGGGTGTCCTGTTGACGTAATTTCAACTCCTGAATCTCTAGAGCCATGTGTTGATGGGGGAGTGTTGGAACATCAAGTTATGATGGTTCATCACACTTCTCTTGGAATCAGTTAGTCAGGTGGTCGACCTACATATGGAAATAGTTAGTTGGGCGATTGACCAGATCTCTACATCAGTTGATCAAGTAGTCGACAAGTATTTTGGTTGGATAGTCAACCAACAATCGAAGATAGTCGATCGGTGGATCAACCAGTCGAGAAATCAACTATGATTTGGACACATGGACGGTTGAGTCGAGAATCCTTGTCGAGCCATCTAGATAGTGTGGATTTGATGGAGTCAACTCTAACAACCAATAGTTATATGTGGACAAGATCTTCCCAATTAAAAGGAAGTTGGTTAGATCTTGAAGCTATAAATAGCATACCCTATGAGTCATTATCAATCAATCAATCAAGTTGATTGAGTGGATAAAATAATTGGAAATATCATTTTTGTATACAAGATGTTCAATATGCATTGTAATGTTCTGATCACAATGCGTTGAGCTTAAGTGTCGTAACAGTGTCTTTAGACAACACCTTTTCTGTCTTTGAAATCTTGTTTCCTCTTCTATTGTATACACTATTGTTTATCTATTTCATATTAGGTTACACTCAATATCCAACATAATAATAGATAGATGGTTATGTATTGTTATGTATGAAGGCTGTTTCTAGTAAATAAGATCCATGCAGTAATGTGAAAGCAAACTCCACAAGAAAAGGTTGCTACAATTACAATATAGTTCAAAATACATCCATTACATAGCTTCTACTCTTTTTACAATTCTATCTAACCTCCTAATAACATTCTAGAGAAGGAACTTTCTAATAGATGGAGCCTTCTAGTACGCCTCCTTACATTTATTTCTTTCACTCTGCTACATGGGCCTTATTTACTAGAAATGGCCTCCACACATAACAATCCACAACCACCTATCTATTATCATTGTCATTGGGTACCTCCCTAGGTAACCCATATTATCCCCTTAGGTATACTGCATCAACATTTTAGTCTTTTAGTCATCTAAGTGAGAGCATAGAGAACATTAGTGATTTTCCCCCTAATGTATAACTAAAGGACAGAAAGTCACCTAAAATCCGTCGCTGATTCCCCTCTTCATTCTTTATAACAATTTTATTAGGATTCCATCAGTGATTTGATCATTATACAAATCTTTTTGCATCGTTTGTTATGCATTTGCAACACTAGTATATTTTCTTTCCCATATTTATTATACAATGTTCATATTACATTGCATTTCTTTAATAAAGAAAATATATATTTTTTCTGTTAATATTTTTCGCTTGATTAATGTTCCTTCTATAATTGAACCATTTTATGATTTATGAAAAAAATTCCATTGCATCGAGAGAATCGAGGTACATTTTACAATCCAATATTGAAGAGATGTAACATTTGTCTCGTCTATAATGTTGAACATATGTTGGCCCGATATAGTAGGAGAAGAATAATCTTGTAGCAAACGAATCCTCTTTTTGGCAACAAATATGATAAGAATCTGACAAAAATTTCAAGCGTGAGAAAAGTTCTACCATGATCCAAGGCACGTGCATGATGGAACAATGACTGTAGGGGTTTTTCCCATTCTAAATTAACCCAGATCATCAAAAATTCAATCAATGTTCCTGTGATAGGAATGGAACTCTAGCTTTTTGTATCACCAATTCTTTCAAGTGAAGAGAAGTTTGCTACAAGTTTAGATGGTCCCCGATTTAATATTTTTTTTTTTTGACAGAAATGAGTAATGAGGCTTTTATTAAAAACAACGGAAAACCACTGGTGCATTTACAAAGTTTATAGGATTGCAACTATTTTTACTAGAGTCGACTTCGACTCATATCAGCTATTACAAGATACTTAGATGTCGAGGCTGGCTAAAACATAACTACTTAGACACCCTTTCTGACTGTTACTAAATGCTTAAAGAAAAAATCTCGCTTTTGGAAGTGCTTCTGAACTACTCCTTGCCTTTCCCCTTTGACTGCGCTTTTTCTTCTGTCCATTCCTTATTTAGCTGTTCCATCTGTTGCTCCAGATTTCGCATTCTTTCTTCATGATCTTGCTTTGGTTTACCCAATTCCTTCCTCAGCTTCCAGATCTCCTCACTCAATCCAGATCTTGTGTATATAATGTCGTTTTCTAAAGCCTCCATCCGTCTCCTGGCCTCACTGTCCAAGTTCTACAAGAAATCTTCCAAACTGACCATGAGCCCCCGCAATTTCTCCAACTCCTCTTCCAGTGCCGTGATTCTTGTCTCCGCATATGGTTTTGGACCCGATCTCGACGCCATCTCGAGCTTCTGCTTACACCTCTATTGATCTTCCCCTGCTGCCTAAATTGCTGCCCTGGGTTGGCCTTCTTACTCGTTGTTCTTCTTCCTTTGCTCATACCCCTCCAGCTTGCCTGAGTTTTATAATCTTGTTCTGTCCTTCCTCTGCTGGATTCTCTGCACGAAGGTATGGCTTGGGGATATGGAGATGTCGGCCTCATGATGGAGAATCCCTTCCGTTCTGAAGATCGCATTGAAATTCTAAGATACGACTGTCTAATCATCTGCTCCTGCATCTTGTCCATGTGTCCACTTGTGTTATCGACTTGGTTTAATAAAATTACGGGATACACCCTTCTACTGTGGCTCTGTTGAGTATCATGATACTTTTTCCCAAACGGGCTCCCGTATTGGCCTCCTCATCCGCCTGGACATTGTTCCCTCTTAGGAAATGAAACCATTGTATTGACTGGAACCGATGCCTGAGAATCATTATTTTATCAATGACGTGCTTGAGTTGCCCATTCGCTACCCTGGTGTTCTGATTTAAAGTTTGGATTAGCAGCCTTGAATCTCCAATCACAATTAATTTTCGAATATTTAAGGACAGGGCTTGGGTGAGCCCTTGCCAGAGGGCAAGAGCTTCAGCTTTGTTATTAGGTTCTATACCTAGTCCCCAGGCATACCTGAGTACGATGTTCCTAGTTGGATCACTTATTACCCCTCCGCCCCCTGCCTTCCCTGGATTACCCTTAGACGATCCATCGAATGAGAGAATGTTGGAGTTTAGAGAGTTTTTCCATTCCTCCAATGCACTTTTGTCCATTCTAAGCTCCCAACTGCAAGGTGAGATGATTGGAGAGCCCCCTGGTGAGACAATTTGGAGCCCTAGATGGCGCATCCACTCTTCTTCTTCAGTTCCCAAGGCCCTCGTATTGGAGGTCTTTATGAAGTGGGTCGCACTCTCGCTGAAGAGGCTTTTAATTTTAACAACTACATGTGTTGGAGTTCTTTTCTCTTCTCTGAAGATCCGGTAGTTCCTTTCCAACCATATCTTCTAGATTATAAACTTCAGCAAATCTTTCCATGTCGCTATAAGGTGACCTTGATTTGTTGTCCTGAATGGGCACAGGGCTTGCCAATTTGAAAACAGAAACTGGAAATCCCGTGGGATGGAAGGGGTCAGGGCTCCTAAACCAAGAGCTAGATGCCAAACCTCGCTGGAAAATGGGCAGCTTAATAGTAAGTGAATTGTCGTCTCCTCTACCTGACCGCAAAGTGGGCATCTTGTAGGCCCTGCCCATCCTTTTTTCCTGATATTTTCACCTGAGAGAACTCCTTTTTGGGCCACTGTCCAAACAAACAAATCAATTTTTGGAAGGGATTTCACTGCCCAAATTGCCTTCCATACTGCCGAGTCCTATGGAGCTTGAAGGCCTGGGACGAGGTAACGGTAACCCCCAGCTGAGGTGTAATTTCTTGCTCTGGGACCCCAGCCTATCTTGTCCTTTTTTTTCTCGCTTAGGGGGGTTCTCCCTTGCAATGCTTCCTTTAGGCTACTCCACTCTTCTTCCAGTTCATGAGGTAAAGAGGCGATCTCCCACCTGGACCAAGAGTTGCTTTCATCATTTCGCCAAATTGAGATATCCCAAAGACTATGAATATTGTTATTCTGCATCCATTATTTTAAACGCCTTAGCTCCTGCCTAGATGATAGCGCTGATCCTCCTAGAACTGAATCCTCCCAAATGTTAATGTTTTGCCCATTCCCCGGGATCCAAGTGAGATGTGGGAGGAAGGTCGGCATCGCCTTCTGGCATAAACTGAAGATTGGAGAGCCCTTCCCTGGTCTTGTTGGATTCCTCAGACATTTTTTTCTTGGCCCCCGAAAATGCTTTTTCCAGAGAGCTCGCTTGCTCCAATTGGCAGTCCCTATGATGAGATTCCATAAAATTTTTGCTCCAAGAGCCAAATTTTGCATCTGTAAGTCCTTTATTTGGAGTCCCCCTTCAAGAAAGGGCTTTGTAATTTTCCCCCAATTTACCAGATGAAGCCTTCTGCCCGTTTTCTTTCCTCCTTCTCAAAGGAACTGCCTGGTCATCGCCTCTATTTTCTGTATTATAGATCTGGGTGCTAAGAGTAGTGCACTTTGATAAATTGGAATGCTGGATAGAACCACTTTTATGAGAACTAGTTTGCCTGCCAAGTTCAGCCAATTGGCGCCCCAGGAGTGGATTCTGTTTTTTATTTTTTCTATCATGTTGTTCCAGTTTGCAACTTTTGGGACGGCCTTAATGATAGGGACTCCTAGGTATTTAAATTCTTCCCAGCTGGTGCTTCCGTCAATCCCAAGTATTCATGAGATATCATGCATTTCTCTTGGGTTAACATTCCACCCATAGATTTTACTCTTGGCTGAGTTAATTACACTGTCGGAGATGTCTGCAAATATATTGAGCTCCTTCTTGAATTTCTTGGCTATTGCCGGACTTGTGCCTCCCAGAAGCAACATATCATCTGCATATTGGGTGTGGTTTATATCCTTTACCCCTTTTGCAATGCGCAACCTGGAAAGATTGATCTATCGTTGCCCAAACTCTAGCTGAAGGCTCAGGACAGAGGCTTGAAGAGCGTATAGGAGAGGGGAGAGGGGGAACCCTTTCCGAAGCCCTCTTGTTGCCTGAAAAAACCTTGTGGCTTGTCCATTTACCAAAGGGGCTATCCATGGTCCTGAGATACATGCTCTAATCCAGCTTATGAAGGAGGGCGCAAACCCAAGTCGTTCCATCACTTGGAACAAAAATGTATGCCTTACCCTATCAAAAGCATTTGAAAGATCGAGTTTGACAATCATACCTTTGTCTTTCCGCTGAAGACTTGAATGAAGTGCCTCTTGGACTAGAATGATATTGTCCATTATGCTCCTTCCTTTTATGAAACCTCCTTGATTTTCTGGAATAATAGCAGGGAGGACGCTTTGGAGTCTGTTCGCTATGATTTTGGTGAGTATCTTATAGCTGGTGTTGCAGAGGGAGATAGGTCGGAACCTGTCGAAGCTGGTCGCTCCTTTTTCCTTCGGTATCAATGCTAAGAATGAAGAATTAGTCCCTCCTCCAATTTTGGCACAAGCTTGGGATTTCCTGATGAGTTTCGTGAGGTCAGACTTGATGATATTCCACCCATGTTGGTAAAATCTGGTCATAAATCCATCTGGTTCGGGGGCTTTATCCGGATGCAATTGATCCAGGGCCTCTTTAATTTCGTGTTGATCTATTTCCCTGACTAACTTGCTATTAACCTCTTCTTGTATCTTTGCTTGGATCAAATCCAATGGATAGGTGGCTGGGTCGCTTGCTTCTCGATGAGGATCTATATAGAGTGCTTTAAAGGTTTGCACTGTTGCCACTTTGATGCCTTCAAAGTCCGTTATAATCTGGTCCTGAGTGCAAATTTCTGTTACCGTTTTGAATTGCTTCCTGGCCTCCGCTTGCTTGTGAAAGTAAGTGGTGTTCTTATCCCCTGCTTCGAGCCAGAGACACCTTGATTTTTGCTGCCAATGTTTCTCCTCTTCTCTGCAGGCTTGGTGCCAGACTTTTTGCAACGCTGCCTCTTGCTGCAGAGTTCCTTTCGAAGGCTCCACATCTTCCATTTCTAACTGGAAATCCTCTAAGTGTTGATGCGCTTCTAGGCGTTTGGAGATGGGATTTGGTAAGGATTTGGCCCACTCTTTTAAATCTCTCTTTAACCTCCTGAGCTTTTCCTCCCAAACATAAAAGGGGGAACCTGAAACTAGACCGTTCCAAATTTTGGCCACCAGGGCGGGGTAGCTTTTTTCTTGGATCCATCTTGGGCTGAAACGAAAGGGGATTGGCCCCAGATTATAGTCAGAAGTCAGACTTAGAGAGATTGTCTTGTGATCTGACACACTATGAGGGAGAATAGCAGAGTTTATATTTAGACCCAAGACAAGGAAGGAGCTTTGGACGAGGAATCTATCCAGTCTTGCTGCAATATGCCCTAGCCCCACCCTCTTGTTTGACCAGGTGTACTTTCCTTTTGCTGGATTTATATCCTCCAGCTCCCAGATAGACATTAGGTCCTCTACCCATTCCCTTGCTTGATCCCAAACTCTTGAGCCTCCCTTTTTCTCATTTGCCGAGAGGGTGAGATTCAGATCACCCCCGAGGATGATATTGTCCAGGGCATTGTCTTGCATGAAGTCTCTTAAGGTCTCCCAGCAAGAGATTTTATCTTCTGGCAAAATTGGAACATATAGATTAAAGAGACTTACCTGTCTCCCTGAGGCCAAATGGACAAGGCTGGTGTAGATCCAATGTTTGTGCATTTCATGCATGCGTAGGTCATATTTTTTGGAATTCCATATCGTGCCAAGGCCGCCCGATGCCCCTTTGGCACTTTCTGCTATACCACTACTGACATTCCATCTTGCTTTGACTCTCTGGAGGAAATCTTGTCCCTCCATCTTGGTTTCTTGGATCAGCAGGATCTCGGCTTTAGCGGTTTTGATAATGTCTTTTAGCGCTTCTTCCTTGGGCGTGCTTCCGAAACCTCTGCAATTCCAAGACACCAATTTCATTGATTACCTGAGGGGGGTTGTTGGCCTTCCTGGAAGGCCTTGGACTTCTTCCTGGTCTGTCTGATGTTGATTAACTGCTTGAGGGTTGGCTGTGATCCATTTAGAACATCCTTGTAAGTCTCTTTTTCTCGCTCTACTATTTTGGATTTCCTTCCTCTTCTTAGTTTTTTCGGGGTGAGTTCTATGTTGCTATCTTCCTCACTGCTACTTTCTGTATGGATCTCACCCTCCTCCCTTGCTTGTGTTTCCCCTTGCTCTCTGGGATCTTGCGCTTGGTCTTTCCCTTTTCCCTGCGTTGAGCTATCCACTAAGTCCGGATTTGGTCGCTGCTGCTCAGACTCCTCTGCATGACTTGGCTCCGTTACCACTTCTGTAGTTCCATTTGTTTTTTCTGCATCTGTTCCCTTATTACTGTCCCGTGTGTCTTGGTTGGATCCCGAGTCTGCTTGAGGTGCCCGATCCGTTTTTTCCCGCCTTGGGCCCTTTGCCCTTGTGTTGGGTTTTGCCTTACCTACCTGTTTCCATCCCTCACTTACGTCTTTAGCCATTGGGTCTTTGGGACAATTTCTCTGAAAATGCCCATACTCATGACATCCCTTGCATTTAAACGGTAACTGTTCATAGTCGAGTTTTTGGTAATGCTGCCATTCTCCTAATTTTAGCTTGACTGCCTCCGGGAGTCCTACCTCCAGGTTCACCTCCACACAGATACGAGCACAGGAATACTGATCTTTTGGATCCGCCTTATCGATGTAGTTTCCAAGGCCATTGCCTATTGCCTGAAGCAAGGAGTTGTTCCAGCAATGGATTGGTAGGTTTGGGAGCCTCACCCATACCGGGACTTCCTTGGGGACCTTCGACTCCGGATCAAAGCTCGTATGCCAATGATTCAGATAGAGACCTTGGGGGCCCATGAAATACGGTCCGTTCCTGAAGATCAGGTCCCGATCGGCTTCTGAGATAAACTCGAAAATGTAATAACCTCTGCCCACTGCATAGCATGTAACACTGTTCTGGATTAAGGGTCTCCAGTTCCTTTGAATCCAGTTGTCTGTAGTTTTGGTGGAAGGCCAGAGCCCCATGAATTGGCCCACCAACCCTCGTTCAACTAACGAGACCGCAACTCTCATTGGCTGATCGGGAGGCAGATCGATTTCAGGAACCGTTTCTAATCATTTTATGAAGCTTGGGGGTGCAACGACTGTAGGTTTCTTGTCGTGCCTGGTTAGAAGTTTGCGAAACACGTTATTGTGTGGGGGAGGAACGCTTGGTGCCCCGCCCCCAGGGGCGACCATGGATCGAACTCTGCAAATCTCGGCTAGGTCAAACTTCCCAGCGCTCGCCCGCTAGGCAAATCAAAAAATTTTAAAGTTGAAGGACATGGGGGCAAGAATAAACTTCCTCCACCAAGCAGGGCAAAATTTTAAAGTTGAAGGACATGGGGTGGCTTTGATCGATTATGTGTGCACGAGTCATGACACCATTTAATATAGTATCTTTGGGTGCAACCACGATGTTCGACCACTACCTCAAGGTGTCCCCATGGCTCCAGGTAAAGCCCTCACGAGAATTGAACCTTGCCCAATGGTGAAAAACTCCTCGCTTTCCACCATTGGATCCAACCCCTTTGGGCGTCCCTGATTTAATATTTTATCCAAAATTAAAAAAAAATTGATTATAAATTTAACATCACCTAAATAATAATCATTCACCAATATTTATTCATATAAAAATAACACTATAGAAATCAAATTTTGTTAATGATTGGAAGAAGAGGAATCTAAGAAAATTTTCACTAAAAGGCATTATTGGACGAAATCTTTTTGACACCTTTCGTAGTTGTTTTTCTATCAACCCATAGTACCAATGATGAATTGGGTGATATTTTTATAACTAAAACATAATTTGTATCATATAAAAAGGGTTGCACCAAGGCCATCATCAAATACATGGTGCTTCTCTACAAACTTGGGCATTTTTTCCTATTTCCTTCCTCCCTTCAAAATATAGTGGGGTGATAAAATGAATTCTCCTATAGGGGCTACTTACGCCAATTTCCTAAGTACATTGATAAATTATAAAAAAATGATTACAAAGTTAAATACATAAACAAAAATTGTATTGCATGCTTTCTCTAACCCCTTTTCTAAATGGGGGAAATCCAATAGTTTCTTGACGTGCCAATCGAACATTCATTTCGGTCCTGATTAGTTTTTCTTCCCCTTGTAACAAGAGGGTATGTATTTGGGGAATTCTTTTGGGGGGCTTCAACAAAAGAGAAGGATTTAGTGGGCTCCAAGTGAGCCTACACTTTTGGTTCCACTTCATGATGTTATTCCTCCTTTAATTCCCCTGCTTTCTCTTATTTTATGTCTAACTCCTCTACATCTTCTTCATCTCGTTCTGCTTCCTTCTCTTCTTCTTGGGCATTGGCCACCAGATCCCTAGGGGATGGGTTTGGATTTTTTTTGGGTTGTCCTAGTCCAACTTGTTCCTCTTCAACCTCTTTTTTTGTATTTTCTGGATTTTTTGTTTCCTAAAAATTCCCGAGAACTTCAAACTTGTTGTTTATTGATGAAGGTGAACCTTGTTGTGAAGGATTTGGTTGATATGGACACTGTCGCTGAAAATTCCTTCACCTATTTGGAACCATTTTGATTCTGGGTTCCTTCTTTGACTACAGCTTGGAAGAAGACAACTCTTCTTGGTTCTTTGGAAAGTTTTTAGAAAAATGTTTGTGAGCATGACAAACCATGCACTTGAATGGGATATGATCATAATCAAACACTTGATGGTGGATGCACTCATCTAGATTGATTTGCAATGATTATAGGATCCCTTTCTCCAATTCCACCTCCATACATATTCTTGTTCAAGAATATAGATTCCCTTTGGGTTCAGCGTTGTCTAAATAGTGAGCAAGTTTATTGCCAATCTCTTTTAGGGAGCCATCATCTCAGAAAATAAATGGAATATGAGGTATTTTGACCCACACTAGTGTTGTTGTAATCTTTTTTTCTGGGTTAAAGTCTAGGGTCCACGGGGAGAGATAAATTCCCCTATAACTCATGAAGTATGGGCCAAACCTGAAAATCACATCTTTCTCTTCCTTTAGAAAAAAAAAAACATAGTAACAATGACCAAAGGTGAATGGGGTTAATTCTCATTTTAGCACTGGGGACCAATGCTATGCCACCCATCCTTCCATGGATTTTGGATTGGGCCAGAGACCTGTAAATTTTCCACCCAAATCCCACTCAGGAAGGATGAGGTATTTCTTTATTGGCTCTAGAGATGGAAGATCCAAGTGAGGGATATCTTCCAATATTTTGACAAATGGTTGTGGTTGATGTTGGCTTCATTTCTGTGGAATCAAATATTGGACCGGGGTACTAAATGCCTCTGTGTCTCCCATGGTTGGATGCTCAGCTCCCAGAGAAGGCATCATTCAAATGTCTTAGCAGAATGGGGTGCCCACAGGTTCCATCAGGTTCCACGTGGAATGTGCCTTATTTAGCTCAAGTGTGATCACGTGTATCAGTTTGACAAGCTAGTGGGATCTAGCTTGCGGATTTATCTTGCATCAACTCTATAATGTGGCCAGTGCAACTTCTTTGTAGTGGTAAGGTGTATGACAGTTAATGTAAACCCTATCCATATGAGTGCTCAATTGCGTCAGTCATTCTTGTGTATGGAGACAACTAAGAAATATGATGAATTGAGTGATGCCAAGCATAAGCATATATATATATATATATATATATATATAAGAACCTGTGTGGATCCATATTAAGTACTTGTGATCCTTTAAGCACCAAGAGATTTGCATCTTCTTCTTTTTTTATCTCTCTCAATGCTTAATAAATCTAATGTTAAGATGAATCTATGATTGCTATGATTAGTTGGGATTGTTATTTGAAAAATGCCACCTTAAAAAACATTGATTTCCTTGAGTTGATTAAGAACAATCCCCCTAAAGATTATCTTTCTTTAACCTCCCATGTCATATGTGTTGTACTATGTTGATTGTGTTTCAATGGATTTGGTTTAGACACCTTCTAGTGATTGGACCTTGATTTAGAACCTTGTTATTTTCCTTCCCCTAGGACATTCCCTTATAAATATCTACCAATTGGTCTTCAATGAAGTGAGGATATCCCAAAATAATTAGGTATATATGAATGCTAGCAATATCATATTCACATCCTCCATCTCATTTGATTATCTCTCTATTGGTCCACTATAGGATTCTCTAGTTGATTTATTGACTCCTCACAATGTAGTGTGCTTGAAATATTGTTACCCTTCATAAGGTCTCTTTTAATGTTGTTCCATGCCAATGTGGAGAAACCACCTATTATATGTTCAATTTTGGTTGAAGGTGAGTATTCATAGTCGATAACGCAATGGATAGTTGTTTACTTGATTCCCTAATATCCTTGAGCTATATTAAAACCTCAAACACATTGGTTGTAGGTTCTTCAGTTTCTTGAGTCTTTTCTCTTTTTTTCCTAGTAGTTTCATTTTATCATGATTTAGGAAGTTGACCTTTTCCTAATTTAGGTTTATTAATATAGTCAAATTTGTAACGTTCAATTTAAAATGTTTCAATTAAAAAATTGTGAGTGGGGAGCATCTATTATGCCAAACTTGCATAAAATTCTACCTTCCCTCAACTACAAACACTAATATAGACACAACAAAAATCACAAAAAGAAAATATGTTGTTAAAGAGACTTGAATAATGATGGGTGCATTAACAACGCCTCACTTTCACTAACTAAACAAACCCCACCAACTTCTTCTCATATTTATTTTTCACTCCTCTTAATTTACTCTTAATCTCTTAAAAACCTTAAGGGTGTGGTTTGTGATGCATGAGCATCCTGCCTCCAAAGTCAACTTGGTTTGACTAGGCCTAGGGGTCTTGGATTTATTTGAATTTAATTGTGTAATTGATGAAAATTCCCATGTTTGAAGGAATTCTAGAAAACTTGTATTAGTTGTGGATTGCATTGTAATTGAGTTAGTTCTAGAGAGTTGTGAGGAATTAGAGAGATCTCAGGGTTGGTTGTATCTCTCTTGAGTGCATTGTGGATCTAGAATGAGTATTTAGTGGATCTAGAGGATCCTAGGGATTTGTATTAGGGTTTTTAGGATCTGAAACAAATCGCAATTTCATAATCCTTTTGTATTAAATTTGTAAGCCTACGGGCATGAGAGGTGTGGCCAAATGAATGTAGAAAAAGCCAAGGAGAGTGGCCAATTGAATAGGAAATCAGGCCAGAGAGTAAGGAATGCCATTAGAGGAAAGAGGCCTATTATATTTTGTATGTACACTGTGGACAAATGGAAAAAGAATCACTTAGTTTTGAGTGTTGTTTGGGAATTGGTGTATTGAACCTCTGTGTATTATTGTGTGTGTGTGTGTGTTCATTCTCTGCAATAATGATCGTGCAGGTGTTAATATCTAAACAGTGAGGAATCCCATCTTAAAACATATGTGCGGGATTTGGATCCAGCGTGAACATGTTGTAAATGATCATTGATCACCGAAGGAATTGATGTTCCAAAGGGGATGATGAACCAGTTGAGTTCGTGGTGGGATCATTTGAATTCAGAAAGGAGCAGATTTTGTATCCAACTCTGTGCATAGCCAAGGTAAAAACAGTGAAAATTCCCTTTGCAATTGTAGAGAAACAACTATCGTTCGATCAAGAAGTACAATAGATCATGACCGTCAATTATTTACCCAGATCTCTTGTTTAAGGTGTTGAAAAAGGACAGCTAATATTAGTTCTCAGATATAGATCAATAGTAAAAATCGATCCAAATTTTAGGTTGAATTGATAGTAGGAAGCCTTCAGAATAAGAGTTTCAGAGTCCAGCTTCTAGAGCTTGTTCCAGGACTTCGAAGAAAGGGTATCGAGAGGAATATTCCTCTTCGATACCCCTTGTTCGGTGTTCATAAAATTGGGGAAATAGGAACATCCCGACGAGGAAAGAGTGATGGACAATGTAGATCGAGAAGATAAATATAAAGATCAATGGTTGTAATTGTATCTTGGAGTGAGGAGATCAATGGCCCTCAAGAGTCTACGTGGAAAAGTTCAGAGGATCATCTAGAGACCAAAGGGGTGGAACGTGAAGTTAAATCGACAGTTCAAATTGATGAGGGAAGACCTTGATTGAAAATTTAGATCCATTTCAAAGCAACTCTGGATTGGTGTTGAAAGAGAGACATGTGGCGACATTTTATTGGTCATCGGAGAGATTTCATCGGAGTTTGCAGATTTCACAAACTGAGGAAACTCTGATAGAGGAATATCGATCCACGGTTGAGATCTATTCAGAGGTGAATAGATCAACGGTTTTGAAGAGGACACATGTCAGCTAATAGAGACTTGGACATGGCATCAATGAATGAGGAGTTGAAACGTGGCAATTGGGGTCCATGAATATGAAATTGACACATGGCATCCATGTGTAAGTCCCATGGTAAAGGCTTGGTGCAGTGAAAGAGAGGATGGCCACTGTGACTGTATATCTCGTAATATCGATGGTGGAGGAAGTTGCAATGGTTAGGAGTCTGATGAGAAGGAGAAAGATTGTCGGAGTGTGAGTTTCGAGATGGTTTACTCCGCATGCAAGGAAATGCTCAGAAGAAGAAACTCTGATACAAAGGAGTGAAAAGAACATTCTGACTTTGAATCCTAAGAATCAATTAGAAAGGAGGGCCAACTATCGAGATTAGTCGTATTTTGATCGCAAAAGAAGCCCAACTCCATATTAGATCTGGATTGTCCTTTCAGTGACGATCAATGGAGGAAAACAAAAGAACAAAAAAATTGATGGCTTAAAGAAAGTTAAGCCCCGACAAAATTAAGAGTTGGGTCATGGTGCGAATTTCTATGGAGAATATGGCCTCATTGGAAGCATTAATAGTTTGGCACGTGTAACAGAGAATTCAAAGCTATGTACAGGTGAAGTTTGGGTCTGCGCGCAATAAAAGTTTTGAGAACAGCTTGAGATCCCAGAGCTGAGTAAAATTTCGATTTCAATAATTCTGCATAATTGTGGGTAAGGTTGAGAGGTCATCAATTTGGTTACCTAGGTTGGGGTTTTAATTTTTAGAAAACAATCCATCATCAAGTGTTTGTGCTCATGACATGATACAACGTAATAAAATGTGTTATAGTTGATGGTTTGAGTCCATTCATTCTCAGAGTGATCTGTGACTATTGATTCATGAAGTGGATTTGAAATATTCTTCAAAACACATGTACATGCATAAGGGACATACCTTATGGCCTTTGTGAATTCCAAGGATTTGATAGAAACTCTTAGTGTTTTCTCGATTCCCTTGAGAATTCACTTCATACAGAACTCTAACAAAAGAGAATATAGTCAAATCAATATAGAGGCATTTCATAAACTTGCATTCTTTGAGTTAACTTTTTTTCCAATATCTTATATGTTAAAAAAAATAAAAAAATACGACTATACTTAAAGATCCATTGTGTGTCTTCCATGCTTGAGAAGAAAACTATAAAAAAGCTTTTGCACACAATTTCAAGGTAAATGCACCCTTTTTCCTTCCACTTGGTATTTATTCACAACAACAACACTAGATTTGAAGGCTAGAATCCTAGGGATGAACAAATGACAACTTAGTCTATCATACATTGAATATACCCACCTACCCTCTAAGGATGTTAACTCCAACTCTAGGTATTCTACCACCTTTTCCAAGACAACATCATAGTTCTTACTTGTTGGCTTCTAAGTTTTTATCATTGTATTTTGAGCCATGGTTGAGGAGCCATTTACTCCCAACACTAATTCTTTATAAGATGGCAAGGTTGAGGACTCCTCCCCAAATAGAAAATAAACCTCAAGTCTCTGTGATAGCAAGAGAAGCAAGGTGATGCAGTTTACAACTCACTATAGTGAAAAATAAATAAAACCTGCCATAATAATAATAATATAATAAATAAATAAAATCTGCTATAATAATAATAATATAATAAATAAATAAAACCTACCATAATAATAATAATATAATAAAAAAATAAGCCAATGTAGATCCATGTTAACCGAGATCATTTAAGCATCGAGAGGTTTGCAACTTGATTTCTTTCATTCCTTTTGGTGCTTAATAAATTGAGTTTGAAATGAATCTACACTAATCTTATTGTTCTCACGAGGGCTTTAGTGCAGAATTGGAATATCTTAAAATATTCCTTGAAATATGACCATTTACGTATCTATTACTATGATCTTAATTTTACCTAATAATGAATATAGATCTATCTTGACTCAAAATCTGTAAGTGTGGAGAGAAATCAAATCTATGTAAGTGCAATCTCTAGACTCCAAGATCTATCAAATACTACCCAAATGAATCAAATCTATGAAAATTCCAACCTTTTTTTAGTATAAAAATTTAAGGAAAAAATTTACACTTCAAAAAATCTACTCTCAAAACTTGATAAATCCCATATTAATATGAAAATGTACAAACTATATTTTCATTATATATTCATTCATATCATTAATTTATATATATTTTTAATTTTTGAAATTATTATATTAGTTAAAATTATAATTATTATTTTAAATTAGATAATTTAGTAGTTCTAATCGTTAAGAACATGTGTTTCCTTTTAGAAAATCACAAATTCAAATCTGGAAAAAATAAGATATGTATACCTCACACATCAAAGTCTTAGATGTCACAAAT
Organism: Picea sitchensis; assembly: GCA_010110895.2. Lineage (NCBI taxonomy): Eukaryota > Viridiplantae > Streptophyta > Pinopsida > Pinales > Pinaceae > Picea > Picea sitchensis. The sequence goes on from SNQJ01S0142469.1 coordinate 40,824, forward strand.
AAATTTTGAAAAACTTTAGACACACAGTTCACCAACATTACTCAGAAATTGTGGACTAGTTTGGACATTTAAAGTCCAAGGTAAACATCTCTCTGTCGCTGGACTGCTGTGAGAAAACCCCGCGTGAGCATGACGGTCTACCTCATAAAATTTGGCGTGGGCCTGACGGTCTACTCATAAAATTTTGGTACGATTTTCTTTAGCGTGCAAGCAGGGTTGGAATTTTAAAACGCAATACCTGATTCTTTTTTGTTACTCAAGCAAATATACTTGATCCTTTTAGATAATTTTGATGAGAGGTATATGAATGTTTTGGCTGTTTGACGATCAAAACGATTTGCATAATTTGACCATCAAATTTTTTCTTTGCTTAGAAACACCATATATTTAAAAATATAACTATGAGTGGAACCATCAACTTATTTTATAATATTAAATTATCAACCATAAACTTTGGTTTTATAATATTAAATTATGAACCATAAACTTGGCATAACTCATTATGTGAAGATTCCACAACAAGTCTGTCCTCTTCAACTCATAATAGTTATACAAATTCCACGACATGCATTAATAACAAGTGTCTCCTCTTTTGCTCACAATTATACACTTTGTCCTAGAGGGGATTTGACAAATAAAAGGTCACTTTTAATGATGCAGAGTTCTTTACGTTATTCATGCAAATTTTAAGTTGTGTAGAATTTAGTGGTTGTTGGTATATTGTTAAATGATATTTTTGATAAGTTTAAAGTGTTATAATATTGATTTTGCATATAATATTATTTTATTTTATATTGTATATAATGTTTAAGTGTGATGTACTAGGAAAGATGATTTGTCAATTTTTTGTTTCGTCATGGCTGACAAAGAAAAAGGTCACTTTTAATGTTATAGAGTTATTTATGTTATTCAATGCAAATTTTGTGGTTGGTGGTATATTGTTAAATGGTATCTTTTGATAAATTTAAAGTGTTATAATATCGATTTTGCATATAACATTATTTTATTTTATATTGCATATAATGTTTAGGTGTGATGTACTAAGAAAGATGATTTGTCAATTTTTTTGCTTAGGCATGGTTGACAAAGAAAAATGTCACTTTTAATGTTATAGAGTTATTTATGTTATTCAATGCAAATTTTAAGTTGTGTGAAATTTAGTGGTTGGTAGTATATTGCTAAATGGTATCTTTTGATAAATTTAAAGTGTTATAATATCAATTTTGCATATAACATTATTTTATTTTATATTGCATATAATGTTTAGGTGTGATGTACTAAGAAAGATGATTTGTCAATTTTTTTGCTTAGGCATGGTTGACAAAAAAAAATGTCACTTTTAATGTTGTAGAGTTATTTATGTTATTCAATGCAAATTTTAAGTTTTGTGAAATTTAACGATTGGTAATATATTGCTAAATGGTATCTTTTGTTAAGCTTAAAGTGTTATAATATTGATTTTACATATAACATTATTTTATTTTATATTGCATATAATGCTTAGGTGTGATGTAATAAGAAAGTTGACTTGTCAATTTTTTTTCTTAGGCATGGTTGACAAAGAAAAATGTCACTTTTAATGTTGTAGAGTTATTTATGTTATCCAATGCAAATTTTAAGTCGTGTGAAATTTAACGGTTGGTGGTATATTGCTAAATGGTATCTTTTGATAAGTTTAAAGTGTTATAATATTGATTTTGCATGTAACATTATTTTATTTTATATTGCATATAATGCTTAGGTGTGATGTACTAAGAAAGTTGGCTTGTCAATTTTTTTTCTTAGGCATGGTTTACTTAGGAGTTGGCTTGTCAAACTTTTTATTTTGTTACTTACTCAATTGTTGTTTTGATAGACTACTTGTTTGACATCATATCATATTTAATGTCACTTAAATGCCACACAATTGTTTTGATAGAGTGATTATTGTTATTACGTTTACATTATAATTTAAATATTGTTCAACCATCGTTATCCTCTCACATCTTTTTTATTATTATATTAATAATAATAGATTTAAATTAATAATAATCGTTTTTTGAAAATGTCTATGTTTCAATAATTTGACTAAACAAAAAGTATTGTGGAGAGATGGATCAGAATGAACTAACACATAAGCTTCTTGAAGTTGTCAATCAGTTTGAACTCAAACCTCAATTTATAGAGTAAATTGGTTCATGCTTTGGATAAAGTGGAAGATTGTTTTACAATGCCATAATCATCTTTACGACAATATAAAATATGATATGCTATATTTATTAATGTATGCATTGCCAATATCAATTTTTTTAAGACTACAATATAAAATATGATATGCTACATTTATTAATGTTTGCATTGCCAATATCAAAAATTTTAAGACAGTAGATAAATATTCAAAATTCATTGTTATTGCTATTAATTTTATTAGTGAAATCATTATATTAACACTATCTAAACTACCATATAATGGTGAGTATATGAGAAATATTTCAATTAATTTTTAAAAGATTTGAAAATCAATACTTACTTTATTGAGAAGAAGGATAATACTATATATGACAAATAGTTAGAGAGTGAGAAATACTTTAATGAATGGTTAGTAGTTTTTGAAGGATTAAGGATTAGATAAGAGAATCAATATTTTATTTGGAAGTATTTGGAAGGAAGATAATCATTTTAATAAAAATGATGAGAATCAAATTATGTGTTATCATGTTTAATCTTAATCTTAAATGTTATAATTTTATCCTCAAAATATTTGTTTATTATTAATAATTAAAATGAAAATAAAAATGTATTTCTTTCATTGCAAATATGTATATTTTAAACTTTTAAATAATTAAAATCCAAATGAAAATGTATCTCTTTCAATGTAAACATATTACTTTAGTTTTTGGAGAAAAAACTCTAGCTTAAATGTTATTGTTGAGTTGTAAATAACTTAAACATGTTATTCATCAAAACCTTACAAATTATGATGAAAGGAGACACCATTTAATGTTGAAAGGATTTAGTCAAAGTTAAGATAGTTCGATGATTGTTAAAATATAACTTATTAGAGGTTAGTGCAGGGTATCATTTTATAGTATAATGACTCAAGTTGGATCATATGTAAGTTGTGTTACGAAATTGATAAATGAAGTATCAAAGTTTGATGGCGAATATAAAAGCACAATTTATCTTAACAAAATAAAAAAATACTTCAAAATATATCTACAAAAAAATGATGATAAACAAACTTGAATAATATCGAGGTATCTAGAAGGTCTCTCACGTGATTGGTTTGTCATTTGGTAAAAACACTTGTCAATGAATTAGTCAATATTTATTTCCCATTTTTTCAAGAATATGTTTTTGGAGAAAAACTCTATCTTAAATGTTATCATTGAGGTGTAAACAACTTAACATGTTATTCATCAAAACCTTAAAAATTATGATGAAAGGGGATACCATTTAATGTTGAAAGGATTTAGTTATTTAGTTAAGATAGCTCAATGCTTGTTAAAATATAACTTATTAGATGCTAATGTAGGGTATCATTTTATAGTATAACGACTCAAGTTGGATCATATATAAGTTGTGTTTCGAAATTAAAAAATGAAGTATCAAACTTTGATGACTAATATAAAAGCACAATTTAGGTTAACAAAATAAAAAAACACTTCAAAATATATCTACCAAAAACTGATGATGAACAAATTTCAATAATATCAAGGTATCTAGAAGGTCCCTCACATGATTGATTTGCCATTCGGTAAAAACACTTGCGACTTAATTACTCAATGTTTATTTCTCATTTTTTCAAGAATATGGATAAAACATGACAAAAATAAAATAATAGATATCAAAGAACACAACAAAATAAAAAATCATAAATTTTTAGATATACACT
>SNQJ01S0142470.1:0-12598 GCA_010110895.2 Picea sitchensis
ATATGTTCTCAGCTGATCCTAATCCATGTGATGGAAATCCTATTTTGTTATCCTCTTGTGAGCATTATTATGATAAGGAAATTGTAGTTTTTGATGATCACGAGTTGTGATCAAAATCTGGACCAGGGGTCAAATTTTAGCTAAAAAATCAACGTTCTCATAATTGAATCAAAACAAATGAGAGCGTAGCCCTTGTCATCATGAACCCCATCGCAATTTGTTTCATCTCAAACGGACATCGGGAGCGAGAGATATCGCGGTCTGTCTGAATCGTCAAACAGGTAAAAAAAGGGATGCTGACTGAGTAGTCCGTACAGTCCGTACGGATGATGATGTGGCATGATCGTATGCTGACGTGGAATAGGTGAAGTGATTTGACTGTACATGTTGATGTGGCATTCACTTATTGGCTGACAGTTGGGCGAATGTTGTTGTGACATGTGGCAGTTATTGGGCAAATGGTATGGTGCCACGTGGCACCCCTTTATTGGCTATTGGTCTATTGTTTTGTTGTTCAAAATTTTGTTAAGTCTATCAGAATCGAACTCCAGACCTCCACCATCTAGTGCTTTGGCAATGGCCGCCCAACCGACACGCCATGCATAGGTCCTTGTTTAAAGTATGGTTTTAATTATATTTCAATTGTATTGAAGTGTGGTTTGGGGCGCGTCCGGGCTGGGGCTTAGCCCCAGCCCCAGTCGCATCCATTTTAATCCACCTGACCACCAGTTAATATATATTGCGTGCGGGGAATTGGTTTATAACGGTTAAAACCCCGATTTTATGTATTGTAATGTGACCGTCCACGGAGTTTGGGTGCGGGTATTATAAACAGAGTTAGCCTGCAGTTTTATTATTTTTAAACCATATGACCAGTGTGTAAGTGCGTGTTAACTTGTGTTTTGAAACAGTTGAATGATCGCCACATGTTTCATTGTTATTCGCCAATATAAACGGTTGGCACGGTTTTGACCGTTAGCCCCTTTTATAATGTGTAAGGTCATATGACCCATGTGCCCAGGTGCTAGGCGGTTAGGGGCTGGCGCGTCCATAAATGTCCTACAGTTTCCATAGTTATTCGGTTGTGTGCGTGTGCTGGGTTTTCACGCTATTTATTGCGTGTGTGCCAGGTTCATTTCACAAGGGTGCGTTTTGTAGATGCAGAGACAATAAACTTGAGGAAGAGAATGGCAGGAGGCCTATCTTCTTCATTATTTGGCCGATTGAGGTGCTGTAAAAGCCCAACTAGGGGTTTTTGGATGTCCTGAATCCATTGGAACTATTATCAAGGCCATTTGAACACCTGTTTTGCAGGATTTTAGCCATTGAAGTTTCAGCAAGCTCCAGGGAGCTTGAAGCCCTGATTGATTGAGGACATGTTTTGGTGAGCCTATGTTTGTTTTCTATGATTGAATAGTCATTTTTGGCTAATTGTTATGATCTGAACACATTGGGACAGGTTTCAAAGGATTTTGAGGACTTTTACAGATGTTTTTTCCAAAGAGAAGCTCAGGGAAGCTTATGGCCACATGTAGAAGAGGTCATGCCTGGATGAGCCATGATCCGTTTTTAGAGTTTTATTAGTCATTTTTGGGGTTTTTATGTGTTTTGATCCCAATGGTACAGTCTGTTTTTCCATTGGAGTTGAGCAGCATCTTGTAAAATAACTTTTGACAAATTAATCCCAGAGAGCCAAGTCCATTGATGGAGGCTTAAGGAGATGTAGCCCGGAGGGGGGTGAACTCCTTTATCATGTTGTTTTTGTTGTGAGTTTGATGGTTTATTTGATGCAAGTTGTGTTGCTATGTATTTATTTAAAGTACATATTTAACCATCTAAAAGAACATTTTCTCACACATAAGCATTTACAAGAAGATACATAAACTTGGCATATAAACTATCTTGCATATTTTAACACATGAAGCAATGTCCTGTAAAGTTTATTTTAATGAAGTAGAGGGTGCTTTCATAGCATAACAAGTCAGCCTTCTATTTTCAGATCAATTTGATCTCAAGAGGACAAGAAGATGATCAATCTTCTTGCAGAGGAATAGTCATGGCTGAGCAAGAGGCTGCCATAGATGTGCAGTTGTTTCCCGAGGAGCAGCATGTTTCTTACCTTATTTTCAAGGATCCAGTGGCAACCTTCATGGAGTTATACTTTTCAGAGGGCTTGAAAGTTGCATATTTCTTCAGCTCGCCCATGTTTTTAGGCGAGTATGATTTCCGAAAGGAGTTCTTATTACGGTTGTTAATTTCCAAACATAATTTACTGATCAGTGATCAAGATGAGATTTCTTCAGTATTCAAATTGCTTGGATGGCTGCTATGGAAATCATCATTCACTTAACAAATGGCACAGTTGGTTAGTGTAGGGGTAGGCAGAGGAATAAGCTCGCCATATGAGCAGTTAGATCTTTTCTAGTTGTTGATTTCATAAATAACCAGGAGGTTGCATGCAAGTTACAGGTTTGCAGAAGAATAGTTGCACAGGTCAGATGATGCCATGCCCAATGCCAAAGGCATCCAGATGACTCCAATCCCAATGGTAAAGGCGAATGGAACTACTAGATTCTTGGAAACCTCGCAGGGAGGTCTCCATCCCAGTTGGAGCCAGTTGTTAGCAATAAAAAATGCACTGGTTATTTTTATTTGAGTGTCCTCATTACTCTCTTTTTGACTTGTCATTTTCTTAGGTCTTTTGGACAGTGTCATAACTTCCTGGTGCTTTATTAAGATCCTGTTGATGGATTTGTCCAAGCATCCTTTGGTTTTTCCCTCTAGACCTACAAATACGAATAAATTTATTATCCCTAATCTATTACATCTAATCACTTGTCCTAAGTCTAAAGTCTCAAATCTCAAATCACAAGCCTAAGATATCAATACACTAAAACTCCTTATATCTAAGTCTAAGCCTATAGAGTTTGATGGCTTTCTTTAAAAAAGTCATTCCATGATTCAAGCTAATCAACCAAGCATTCAACTTCAAAGTCACTAGTTGAAATAACATTGCATAATTCCTATGGTAGCCACCCAATAAACTAAGTCGACAACATAGGCCAAGCCCAACCAGGAGTCATAAATCTAAGTTACGATTAGATCACATGGAAACAGTCCAAGACATGAGCCAAGTTACATGCTCAGTTCTTATGCAATGTTATGAGTCAAACAATTAGGTCGACACATCACACCAACCTTTGGTAGATCGGTTGATGGAATCTGGCAACAATGAGGTGATTGTTGCTGACAATTTTTTCACTGAATCAAAAGATAATGTAAAGGAAATCGATTGGGCATCCAAATTTTGAACTTATTCCAAATGATGTGACTGAGGTGCTGTTGGTAGAAGTGGATCATATCTATCATTTGGCTTGCCCAACATCCCATTCGCAGGTGGTTCCTAGGCCGCCTCTAACTCCCTTGCCTTTACCTTACGATTTTCACAGTCAAACTGCAAATTCTAGTGACTGGGGGAGTTGGCTTCATCGGATCTCATAATGCCAAGCTTCATATTTCATTTGCCTCATCAATAAGCTAATACAACTGCCAAGTGTCAGATTGCAGGTTATGCAGAGCTCAAAGGGTTTTTCTGGGATCGTATTTTTCTTTATCAGTCCTCTCAAAGTTGTTGATTGTCTTGACTGATGCCGCCAATGTCAAGAGGGTTGATCAAATTATTTAGGGTAAAAACAACATGGTCTGCATAGTCTGATGTAAAACCTAGTCTTAGCATACACATGTCGATTCCTGTCTGGAAGAAATGTGTAAAGAATATGCTTGTCAGGTTGGATATCTTGGCTCAACACCCAAACATAGTCATGGATGATTTGGTGGAGCATGATGAGAAGGAGATTCAGAAAGGAATGGATCATCAGGGAACAATTCGAGTGTGGGGTAAGATTGCTCCATTTATTTAACGCATTGACAATGAACTCTTCAAAAGCTTGCAATGTATTGATCCCCACACGAAGGAGTACATTGAGAGGCTCTGAGATGAGCCTCTATTTATGGTTCTTGTTCAGAATGTTCAGGATTATTTGCTCTCATAAGTTTTCCAACGCACAGAGCACCCAAGCGTTAAGTCTTACGAAGGAGATGTTTCATGGGATGGCTCTTTCCCTCTTATCACAATTCATTGAATGACTGGTATCCATCTCAGGAATGAGGTGGCACAACAACACAACTGAGGTCTTGCAGAATGACAGGAACTAGCTCAGAACAAGATCAAAATTACACGTACTGTACTAAAAGGGATATTTCATATCAGTTAAAGCAATCTTTCTTACAAATTCCAAACTATATGGGGCCAGGTTAAAAATGAAAGGAAGACAAATCTAGTCTCAAAGTTTTTTTCAGCTTGTGAAATGGATTTATATTTACTGCTTCAGGACACATGGGGATGTAAGGAACAAAATAATACAGTGGCAAAAGACATCATTCTCAATGTTTTCTCTGTGGGAGGCCATTCAATGAATGTTGCTAAAGATTTTGAGGCAAAGGAAATGCATCTACTTTCTTTTGAAGCTGCGTTTTGTATTAGCCAAAATTGCAAATGCAATGGCACCAGTGGAGGCTCTCATAGAACAGTGGCTTGAATTTTGTACTCTTAAAGATTCCAAATTAAGTTCCAAAGAGGAATACAAGATGTAGACTATGTGAGAGAGGCTTCAAGATCTCAGATAAATGAGAATCATGTCAATTCTGAAAGATTCAATAATGAAAGTGTCTGGTCTCCACCATGGACTACCAAAGAGACCTCTACAAAGGCAAATGCAGCTGAAACTGTAGGTATAGAAGAAATATTTACAAATTTCGAGGCAGAAAATAGAGAACAAATGGAAGCCAAAGGACATCCACATAACACAAATGGAAAATCAGATCCAAGGAGATTTTACCAGCAACTTTCAAGCAATCATCCAGGTAATCGGAATTTTGAAATTTTGAATTTTAAAGAATCTCTGACTTTCGGTGGTTTAGGCGAGCCTGAAAAGCACTCATTAACCACCAAAAGAAGAGCTTTCGGTAGTTAAATCACCCAGAAGCTTTCCAAGTTAACCACCGAAAGCCTGTCATGTTTAGAATGATCAAGTTTTTACACAGTTCGAAGTTTTTTGAGTTGAAAAGGTTTGAAATCTTTTCGAATGAACATCTGATGAATTATCAAGACAAATCCAACAGTTATTTTTGAGAGATTGTGGAAAGAGGAGGTGTTTCAAAGGTTTTTGATATCTTTGATAAAGACAGAAAATCAGGACACTTTGCCACCTCAATAGATTCTAATTTGCCTCTCTTGGAGAGTCATCATTTAGCCTTGCGAGGCTATCCTGCACTTCACCAACAATCAACAAGAGAGAAAGACCATGAAATCTGGGATTGACCTCATTTTTGGGGATCATCCCACATCTTTTGCAATTGAATTTTGTGTTACTATCTTTAGTATATTTGATCCTTGTTTTCAGGATCTCATAACTACTTTGTAAAGCTATAAAGCTTAGGATAGAATATGAACCAGGGGTTCGATTTTGGGTTCTATATGCTGCTACTGTAAATGAGACTCATTCTTAATATATGAAACATTGCAAGCTTCCTTCATTTGTGTTTTCAGACCTTTCTTTTCTATTCTAAGATATCTTATGAGTGAATGATTTCTTTATTGACGCTTATTCAATCTACATGTGACTGTCATCTCACTAATTGATTGATTAAGTTAAGAATCATAAGTTATTTCCTTAGTTTTTAAACCCATTGTGTTTATTGTTTTATATGATTATAATCTGGTTCAACAAATATCTTCTGTTCTATTTGATCAACCCTTGTATGATTGCATTCTTAGAAGGCCTTATGATATTTGATATTACTAGATAGTCTTAATGACACAGTCCAGCCCCTAGATATTCATCTTGATCCAAAAACCACATCAATTATTAAGAAAATAGTTTCCAAAAAGATCGAGTTACTAGGCATCTCTGACTTATAGCCTAGGAGAGTTTCCTGGAGTGATAACAAGGAACATCAAGGAGTAATTCGTAAAGAGTACCCTTTTGTGAGTAAACGAGGTCAAGGTATTGAGCACGACTAATGGCCTGTTCTTCTGTGACAACTCCACCCATGGTGATGTCACAACTGTTGTCGTTCACAAATGATTTTGTGAACCATTCTGCCAGTAACTGATCGAGAATTTCAAGTTTGATGAGATGTCATCTCCGTCGCCATTCATGAATGTGATCAGAGATATGAGTGGATTTGGTTTTTTTAAAAGAGCTCAAAATCTCGGTCCCTGTTTCATAGCAGATCGGTAACTGGTAGTGGGTGAGGAAAGCCATAGCGAGGGTGTTGAAATCGACGAAGAAACCTCGTGGTAATTCTATATACCACTTCACGGAATAACCCATGAGAGTTCGTTGAAAAAGGCGTAAACGAATAGAGTCATCCATCAAGGAGTTGGATGAGCACCAAAGGTGAAAAGTCATTACATGATTGTTCGGGTCCTCTCCCAGTTTTCCATCGAATTTAGGGATATCAGATGGTAGTTTGGCCGGTATAGCAGGCCATTGGGGAGAGTGACAGATCAGATCATTTAAAATCCTCGATAGATCTGGGAGGTCCAGGGTGGCTAAGAAAGGTAACTGTCCATTCACATGCGGGTACTGGTGACTTTGGGGAGGGAGTCCCGTTGGCAAACCAGTGGGACTATAAGAAGTTTGGATATAATGCGAGGATCCAGGCAGATTCGGTGGTGGTTGTGGAGGCAAGTAACTCATAGGGTTGTACCCTTGAACGGGGGTGTGGGGTTGAGCAGTTGAGCCCTAAATAGGATTAGACATACCTGGATAGGGTTGGCCTATACTAGCGGGTATGATGGAGCTAGCCGGAATTTGTTTCCCCCCAACCGATTGAATATTATGTTGGATTAGATGGTTCCAATACTGGGCCAAGGATGGAGGTATGTTTTGTCCATAGGGTGGGTTCGGTGGGGCTTGTCCTCCAATCGGGGGTTGTGTTCCGATTGGGATTTTCCCTGCAGGGGGGGTTGAGTTGGGCCTCCTTGGTGAAATTGTCCACTAACAAGAATCTGGTAATTTGGTGTGAACGACGAAATGGTGCCACTAGGATCGGTGCCTTTGATATAGGTTGGAAAAGGTCCTCTAAAAGGGGGTGGAGGAAGTGTCAGAATGAAACCGGGAGGAGACTGATTAGAAGGAGTGGTACCACCAAGAGTTCTGGATGTGATTTGCATAGGAGTGTGGATAGAGGCATTAAACGCATGGTATCTGGGTAGAAGTGTCGAAGTGACTCTGGGAAAAAGCGATGTGCCAATGGGGGCTTGGCTAGCCATGGTAATCCTAGTGTGAAGACTCGTAGTATCTGTATAATGGACCATTTGTAAAGGGAGAGTCAAGATGTGGTCATCTCGCAGAGCTTCTGTACCAGGAAAATAATAAGCAGTAGTGAAAGGTATTGCGTCTGGATCCGATGTTTCAAGGAATGCAGGTGAGATGGTGATATCAATGCCTGCTCTTGAGCCAAAGAGATCCCATCTAAAAATGCCAGTAGTCCAAAAAGGATCGTGACCCTTAGGTCCTGGAAAAGGTCCAGTCAGTGATCTAGAAGACAAAACAACCAAGTCTCTAGAAGAATTCACTCACATAATACGTCTCTCAGAGTTGGGATGAAGTCAAACTCAAGAATTGGTAATTTAGAACCATTCTAGAGAGTCAGTTCTTTCCACTTGTGGAGTGGTGACGTCTTGGAATTCAAGCTGTTGAGGAGAGACCTCCGGTGAGTTGGTAGGCAAGGGTTGAGAACCTTCCAAATTTTTTGGGGGTAAGCCTTGCATTCTATGTGAATGACGTGGAGGGTCAATTGTGATCGAGTTGAAAACTTACGAAGAAAATTCTATGGTCAACTTGGGTAAATAAATAGCATGCACTAGTAAAAATCTAGGAAGAAAAACCAAGCAAACAGGACCTTCTAATTCCGAAGTCACTAGTTGGTGATGAAATTCAATGTTGCAACCACGAGACAAGAAGGGGCTAGGCTAGTATGGAAACATTACATTGACGACCTGCTTAACGGACTTACACCCTGGTGCAAGCTCCCACACATAATCATGGGTATACCCTCCAAGGAGCCTGAATGAGTTTGGCCAACGTCGATTCCAGGTACCATGAAGACTTGCCCCTTCACAATCACCTTGTGTAAGACCCTAAGAAGATAGGCCACTAAGGTTACCACCAACAAAAATAGATCCTGGGGGGACAGTCGATAGTTTGATTCACACGTAAGGGTAGGGTATCTAGCCCGAAATCAGCTTGAGAGGTTTCCACTCATCATTGTGGGTATACCTTCATGTGACCCCCATAATATGTGCAATCTCTACACCGATATCAACAAATCAGGGTGAGTAACTTTGTCAATATCAATGCAACCTCGGGTTTGACCCTTGTGTGAGAAGGGCTTCTCAGGACAAAATGCTTCAAATGGAATTTAACACTCCTTACTACAATATGATATTGTGTGTTTTGTGCTTTGGAGAGTGTATCTCTCTGCCTATTCCAAAGCTGTATTCTAGCTAATATTGGTGTAATAGAGTCCTAGAAAAGAGTTACAAGTTAAATTATAAAATTTGTGCGATGTTATTAAAGGTTGTTGTTACTCAAAGGAGACGGAAATGAAACTGATGTTGTGTGCGACTCTGACCCAACAATGCATAGATAGGAATGAAAGATATCAATTTTTTTTCGATGAATCATATTTACAAGAGGGAAAGAAGAGTTTTATAGAACAAACTTGAACTACGATATACAATCTTCTTTGAAATGAAATATCAACGAATCATGACCAATGCCACTTCTCTATTCGTTCTATTTCAACAATTGAATGCCAATATTTTCAAAATAAAAAATTGCTTTAAAAAGAAAAATGTTTTTTAATTTTCAATAGAAACCACACAACAGTGGTGGAACTAAGAAAAACCAGCAACTAATGAAAATAAATATACAAAAAACCCAAACCAATCTTTCAATGAAGACAAAAATAAGAAGTAGACAAGACTAGTCTTTTCAAATGCATGAGGGCGACAATTTTCCAAGTAATGAGCAATTGAGAAAGACAATTAATCCCAACTTTTAAACCGATCACCGGCTCCCAACCAAACATGCACTCAGATTTCAGGACCAGAGATTATATCCTTGTTAAGAAAAGGTCAAGAGATAACAGTTGATAAAAAATGAACAAGAAGAGCTTTCGATTTCTGAAGACTAATCATTCACAAAATTCGAAGTCAAGAAACAATCAATCAGTGGCCCAAAAAGTTCTCTTCAGACACACATACAAATCTAGGCATCTGAGCATACAAAAAACCTTAACCCCAAAATTTTGCAAAATCTGTTCGTAGGCAGGTAGTGGTGTACAGTGTGAGAATGGAGAATTCTCGCAGGCTGGTCACAAGCAGACTGCGAGAGGTTCGCATTGGATTGATAAGAAGGATGCAAACTCTAGGGGTTCTCGTAGGATACAAAAGGTTTCAATGCGAGAATTCTTGAAACTAAGAAAAATTTGGAAAAAAGACAAATATTTTGAAGGAACCTCTGGACCCAGAGAGTCTGTTAGGGTCTCCTCAAGACTCAGAGATTGATAGAAATGAAAAATGGTAAGGTAAGAGCAAATGGACAATGAAAAACACCAAAAACCACTAAAAAATGGGTTGCTTCCCCAGTGGAGTCACCAATTTTGTTACCAGACTAATCAGTAGGTGCGGACATTAATAGATCTCCCTAGATCCACCTAGATCTAGAACAAAACAGGACATGACATGACTCTTTCCCTAAGTTGTAATCTTTGAATCTGCTAATAGGGAGGAATAAGTGACATACCTTTATATCGCTTCCTTAGGTCTTTGTTGCTCCCGCTTTGCTCCGGTGCTCTCGTGAGGTCAAGTCCAAGACAACACAAACCAACCAAAGTGAAGATAGCAAAACATATTCAACATCAACTTATGAATATGATTAAGGAATTACACAATAAAGTAAGAGTGACTTTATGGGAAATGGACATGCCGTTGTATCATATTAATTGAAAGTAGAAGATACAACCTGATCACCTTGATGCCGCAAGCTTCCTTTTAGTGACCCTTGGTTCCAACACACACACTTGCTCTGTACTTGCATGAAGAAGATCCAATTCCTCTTGATATACCAACTAGAGTCTTCAAGCCTCTGTCCAGGCAGGGTTCTTCACACAATTCTTTCACCAATTCTTCATTCAATCTTGCTTAACCTTTTCCATGAGAAACCCTTTCAATATATAGGATAAGGAGAGATGGTTACATGGATGAGGGTGATCCCATCAAATATGAGAAGTCAGTAAAATGACAACCATATGAATGCCAACTCATTTTCTAGAAGATTCCCTTCTAGAACCCTCGAGACCTCTTCTCCTTTCCAAGCTTAAAAATAGGTTCGCACCTTGTGTATGGAGCAAACTATGAGAAGTTCACACCCTAAGTGTGGGTGTCCTACGAGAATGAGGGATTATTTCACCCTAGGCCATAGGTATCCTACGAACTCACTTCAAAAATATGTTTTGGGAGGGAGACAAGGGCCACATTTCTCAGGCAAAAAGTCCTTGTTGGGAGCCTGAATACACCATTGTTAAGACATCACCAAAGTGACCAAAATCATGTGTAACAGTAGGTTGTGTGTCCTGTTGGATGTTTATCACACCCTAGTGTGGAATGGGATTCTATAGCACAGCTGGGGGTGTTTGTTGCATGTATTGTTGTGGGGCCTACTAAGGGGTAGGCAGTGCTGGAGGGTGTGGTAAACTGCCCGAGTCTTTCAACCGTTTAAAATCAACGATTTGGGGACAATGATGAGTGTAATGACCGAACTCACCACAAAGAGCATAAGGGAAGGTGGTTTTAATAGTATTTTTATTTCTTCCTTGACACCTGTTGTTGTTTACCCCCTGGGGGTTCTGATTCCCTTGGTTCCAGTTACCCCCAGTAGGTTGGTTTTGTTGGGGTTGATTCCCACCTTGACCTAGATTGTTATTGTTCTTGTTTCTTCCTTTATTTTTGGCATTATTCAATGGATGGGCTGGATTTTCCATATTCAGCTGTTCAAAATTTTGATATTGTTGAATGGGAGAGGGTTGAACAAAATTCACCCCAACGTGAGGGTGTGGGGGTGCCATGGGTTGTGGAGGACCATGGAATGTAAAGTATGGATTCTGTGGGAGTTGTGATCTGTAAAGTACATAGGAAGGCGTGGCGCATTCACTAGTACTTAAAGTATAAGCTGAGGTAGAGGGGGTACCAGAACTTGTTTGGATAGGTGGGTGTAATGGAGGTGCCGGCGGTGTCCCACTAATGGGTGGAGGAATAGCAACATGGTATGGCTGTTGATAAGGGGGTGGGGGGTAATAAGAGGTTACCCCATATGCCATCGGATATTGAGGTGTGCCATACATTGGTGGTGGTTGGGGTTGAGGACTATGGTGTGTAGTATTACCAATCAATCGGTCTGCTGAGTGAGACATCCCAGGTTTATCCTAACCAAATGGCACGGGTTTTGGGAGATCAGGAAGGATGGTGTATAAGTACCCTGATTGTGAATAGATGAGGTCATATTGTTGAGACTTACTGATGTCTTCCTCTTTGGATTGAGGGAAGGTGGAAGCTACATCTTTACTGAGGAGAGAGACAAGTGATCTAAGAAACCAGTCAAGACATTGTTGTTTGGTGGTTTCAGCTTTGGACAAACTACGTCGTCTATGCCACTCGTGAATGTGATCAATGATATGTGTGGCTGAGGTTTGTTTAAATTAGAGAGTAGTTCAAGACCACTGTCGTAGCAGATTGGTAATTGGAAGAAGGTCAAAAATGATTTGGCCAAGGACTCGAAAGTTGCATGGGACCCCGATTTTTTGTATACATACCATTTGGTTGATGGGCCAGTGAGTGTGCATTGAAATAATTGTAGTTTGATGGAATCATCCATAATGTTGTTGGAAGAGCACCATAGGTGGAAAGTCATGACATGGTTGGCAAGGTCATCTCCTGCCTTTCCTTCAAACTTGGAGATGTCTGAAGGTAGTTTGGTAGGCATTGTAGGCCATGTGGGGTCATGCAATATAGGATCATTTGTGAGTTTTCTTAGATCTGGTATGTTAAGAGAGGACAAATATGGCATCTGCAGTGGGGGTGGAGGATTAGTTCTAGCCATGGTGTGAGTGTGTTGTGAACCTGACCCTTGAGGGGAACTAGGTGGGTTGGTACTTCCTCCTTGAGAGGAAGTTGGTCCTCCGCTTCCATGTAAAGGAGAGCGAGTGGATGGAGGGACTTGGGAAGTGGACCCAAGTAATGTGGAACCAAGAAAAGTTGATCCTAAAACAATGGCACTCACAACAGTGTGTGAAGGTGGTGCCGATAAGTTGGCAAGACTAGGAACTCCCCCTAAAATAAGAGGGAGGTTTAGTAAGCGTCTGGAATGACGGGGGTTCTGTGGGTCCCCTATGATGTCCGACTAGCTGAGTGGATGTGTGCCAATTGTGATGAGAGAAAATAAACAAGAGACTTTGTTGCAAATTTTTA
>SNQJ01S0142470.1:12608-37261 GCA_010110895.2 Picea sitchensis
TATAAAACAATAAGCACAATGGGTTTAAAAACTAAGGCAATAACTTATGATTCTTAACTTAATCAATCAATTAGTGAGATGACAGTCACATGTAGATTGAATAAGCGTCAATAAAGAAATCATTCACTCATAAGATATCTTAGAACAGAAAAGAAAGGTCTGAAAACACAAATGAAGGAAGCTTGCAATGTTTCATATATTAAGAATGAGTCTCATTTACATTAGCAGCATATAGAACCCAAAATCGAACCCCTGGTTCATATTCTATCCTAAGATTTATAGCTTTACAAAGTAGTTATGAGATCCTGAAAACAAGGATCAAATATACTAAAGATAGTAACACAAAATTCAGTTGCAAAAGATGTGGGATGATCCCCAAAAATGAGGTCAATCCCAGATTTCATAGTCTTTCTCTCTTGTTGATTGTTGGTGAAGTGCAGGATAGCCTCCCAAGGCTAAATGATGACTCTCCAAGAGAGACAAATTCAAATCTGTTGAGGTGGAAAAGTGTCCTGATTTTCTGTCTTTGTCAAAGATATCAAAAACCTTTGAAACACCTCCTCTTTCCACAATCTGTCAAAAATAATTGTTGGATTTGTCTTGATAATTCATCAGATGTTCATTCGAAAATATTTCAAACCTTTTCAACTCAAAAAACTTCAAACTATGTAAAAACTTGATCATTCTGAACATGACAGGATTTCGGTGGTTAACTTGGAAAGCTTCTGGGTGATTTAACTACTGAAATCTCTTCTTTTGGTGGTTAATGAGCGCTTTTCAGGCTCGCCTAAACCACCAAAAGTCAGAGTTTCTTTAAACTTCAAAATTTCAAAATTTCGATTACCTGGATGATTGCTTGAAAGTTGCTGGTAAAATCTCCTTGGATCTGATTTTCCATTTGTGTTCTGTGGATGTCCTTTGGCTTCCATCTGTTCTCTATTTGTTGCCTCAAAATCTGTAAATATTTCTTCTATACCTATAGTTTCAGCTACATTTGCCTTTGTAGAGGTCTCTTTGGCAGTCCATGGTGGAGACCAGACACTTTCATTATTGAATCTTTCAGAATTGACATGATTCTCATTTATCTGAGATCTTGAAGCCTCTCTCACATAGTCTACATCTTGTATTCCTCTTTGGACCTTAATTTGGAATCTTTAAGAGTACAAAATTCAAGCCATTGTTCTATGAGAGCCTCCACTGGTGCCATTGCATTTGCAATTTTGGCTAATACAAAACGCAGCTTCAAAAGAAAGTAGATGCATTTCCTTTGCCTCATAATCTTTAGCAACATTCATTGAATGGCCTCCCATAGAGAAAACATTGAGAATGATGTCCTTTTCCACTGTATTATTTTGGTCCTTACATCCCCATGTGTCCTGAAGCAGTAAATATAAATCCATTTCACAAGCTGCAAACAACTTTGAGACTAGATTTGTCTTCCTTTCATTTCTAACCTGGCCCCATATAGTTTGCAATTTGTAAGAAAGATTGCTTTAACTAATATGAAATATCCCTTTTACTACAGTCTGTGTAATTTTGATCTGGTTCTGAGCTAGTTCCTGTCATTCTAGAAGACCTCATTTATGTTGTTGTGCCGCCTCGTTCCTGAGATGGATACCAGTCGTTCAATGAATTGTGATAAGAGGGAAAGAGCCATCCTGCGAAACATCTCCTTCGTAAGACTTAACGCTTAGGTGCTCTGTGCGTTGGAAAACTTATGAGAGCAAATAATCTTGAACATTCTCAACAAGAACCATAAATAGAGGCTCATCTAGGAGCCTCTCAATGTACTCCTTCATGTCGGGATCAATACATTGCAAGCTTTTGAGGAGTTCATTTTCAATGCATTCAAGAAATGGAACAATCTTACCCCACACTCGAATTGTTCCCTGATGATCCATTCCTTTCTAAATCTCCTTCTCATCATGCTCCACCGAATCATCCATGACTATGTTTGGGTGTTGAGCCAAGATATCCAACCTGACAAGCATATTCTGTACACATTTCTTCCAGACAGGAATCGGCATGTGTATGCTAAGACTAGGGTTTAAACAAACTATGTAGACCATAGCATTTTTACCCTAAATAATTTGATCGACCCTCTTGACATTGGCGGCATCAGTCAAGACAATCAACAGCTTTGAGAGGACTGATAAAGAAAAATACGATCCCAGAAAAACCCTTTGAGCTCTGCATAACCTACAATCTGACACTTGGTAGTTGTATTATCTTATTTATGAGGCAAATGAAATCTGAAGCTTGGCGTTATGAGATCCGATGAAGCCAACTCCCCCAGTCACCAGAATTCACAGTTTAACTGTGAAAATGGTAAGGTAAAGGCGAGGGAGTTGGAGGAGGCCTAGGAACCACCTGAGAACACAACGTTGGGCAAGCCAAATGATAGATCTGATCCACTTCTACCAACAACGCCTCAGTCACATCATGCCGAATAAGTTCAAAATTTGGATGCCCAATCGATTTCCTTTACGTTATCTTTTGATTCAGTGAAAAAATTGTCAGCAACAATCACCTCATTGTTGCTAGATTCCATCAACCGATCTACCAAGGGTTGGTGTGATGTGTCGACCTATTTGTTTGACTCATAACATAGCATAAGAACTGGGCACGTAACTTGGCTCATGTCTTGGACTGTTTCCATGTGATCTAATCGTAACTTAGATTTATGACTCCTGGTTGGGATTGGCCTTTGTTGTTGACTTAGTTTATTGGGTGGCTACCATAGGAATTATGCAATGTTATTTCAACTAGTGACTTTGAAGTTGAATGTTTGGTTGATCAGCTTGAATCATGGAATGACTTTTTTAAAGAAAACCATCAAACTCTATAGGCTTAAACTTAGATATAAGGATTTTTAGTGTATTGATAGCTTAGGCTTGTGATTTGAGATTTGAGACTTTAGACTTAGGACAAGTGACTAGATGCAATAGATTAGGGCTAATAAATTTATTCGTATCTGCAGGTCTAGAGGGAAAAACCAAAGGATGCTTGGACAAAGCCATCAAAAGGAGCTTAATAAAGCACCAGGAAGTTATGACACTGTCCAAAGACCTAAAAAAATGACATGTCAAAAAGAGAGTATTGAGGACACTCAAATAAAAAATACCAGTGCATTTTTTATTGCTAACATGCCTCATCCTTCTACTTCCGCCACTTCAACTACTCTTGCTGCTTCTCATGTGGATGACAGTGTGATTGGCACTTTCCATGCCCAACCGCATTCCATCCAAACCTCTGGCAACAACCCCAAACCCATTTCTTCTCATGTTCAAAATGATCCATCTCCTACCCCTCCCATCGGCAAGACTTCTGAGGTAAATGTTGTTCAATCTACCCTCGCCGGTAAAAAAAAATCCAGAAAGGGAAAGGGTAAGAATAAGTAGGGAAAAAACAATTCGCAAGTAGAGAGAACCAAAACACTACATGTTCATGATAAAGATAAGCACAAACCCCAATACCCTTGTCTTATCTGTGGTGATTATCACTACACTATTATTTTCCATGACGAGCTGAGG
Organism: Picea sitchensis; assembly: GCA_010110895.2. Classification (NCBI taxonomy): domain Eukaryota; kingdom Viridiplantae; phylum Streptophyta; class Pinopsida; order Pinales; family Pinaceae; genus Picea; species Picea sitchensis. Next base: position 16,142 of record SNQJ01S0142470.1, read on the forward strand.
CTACTAAGTTCCTTCAAGGGACCACGAAACTACCCACTCTGGTCGTATTGTCACAACCCTTCCCTTCTCAACAATAGGCCCAATTGATCATTCATGACCAACCCTCCCCCTCCAATACATCCTATGTCTTAATGTGTACAGAAGATTCAAAGCAACACAGCATCACAGTTACCACTTGAGCCAAATATTATTCCTCTAAAGAGAAGGTTGATGCTATACCTCCTTCATTGGTCCAACCACCTCCCACAACTCCAGCTACCAATGGTCCTCTTCATCTCGAATGACCAAGCCTTGACATAGTTCTTTGCCCTCCTCCAAAGGGCGTCGTTCAGAAATCGGCTTTCAATCCTCATGCCCGTGCTACCCATAACTATAATATTGTGGAAGATCTGGCCTAAGCACCATCTACGATGTCAGCCCTTGAAGTCCTTCAAAGTTTCCCTATACAACGAAAGGAACTGTTGAAATATATCGTTGGAATTGACCCTACGGATACGAATTTAATAATTTTTGACTTGGAAGATCACATTCCAAGGTTACCCCCTCAACTCGCATTCCAAATACAAGTTATTATCTCTGACAAAAACATTTGTAGAATAGTTATCGATGAGGGTGCCTCGACGTGTGCATGTCTATTACCTACTGGAAATCCATCGTCTCTCCCCCTTTGAATGAATCCCACAACACACTTAAAGCCTTTAATGGCTTCGATTTTAAGCCTTACAGTGTCCTCCATTCATTGCCAATTACATTAGAAGGAAAAATGGTCCAAGTTGAAGTGGAAGTCTTTGACGCTCCTCTCAATTACAACCTTCTACTTGGTTGTAGTTGGATCGATTCTATGTGTGCAGTTGTGTCGACTCTTTTCCATGTCGTGCATTTCCCTCGTTAAGGAAAGGTCAGTATCGTTGGCCAATTAGCCTTCTTTAACTTGGATGCGCGTACCGACAACATACCGTTCATTGTCAAACTCCCCCCGGATACGAGAACATCAGTGTGGGTCTTCTTAAACACTCCTCATTAATGGGTACCTTTCCCATCCCACCACATGATGTTTCACATCCTTCTGTCGCTTCGATCAACATGATCTCCACCTCTATTCATGAAACCCTTGCGTCTCACAACCCATGGATGGTACCCAACCCCAATGATCATCTTCGTTACGGCGACGAAATGCCTTTGAGTCCAGTCAAATCCACCTATAAGGCCATTCAATCGACAACTCCTTCTACCCCCTCTCTTGGTGATTTATCTCCAGATCCTTTCTGAGTTATCTTTCCCACAAACGAGATGATTATGTCTATTATGGAAGACACCCCCTGGGATGATGGACACCATCATTCCATCCTCTTCCTCGAACAACACACCACTAAGAGCTACCAACGGTTCTAGACCCCATTGACCATTGTCATCATTTTCATCGTTCCCAAGTCTACACACGATGTGTTTTCTAAAGGGAACTTAAGCAATATCTCACCCACCATTCCCCTCGACATATCCATAAAACCTGGAATTGTCGAAAATGTGCATATTGGAGTTTCGTGTTCCCTTGATGAAATCGTCACCTACAAGTTACTTTTCAAATAATTTCATGACGTCTTCACCTGGAGCTATGAAGAAATGTTGGGTATCGCCCCCAAGATTGTGATACATGAGATCAAGCATACTATAATGCTAAACCCATCTGGAAACAACTTCATCTGGTACACCCACGTAAAGCGGTTGCTATCAAACTTGAAGTCAAGAAACTTCTCAAAGATGGCTTTATTTACCAGGTGCCTCTCACTAACTGGGTTTCCAATCTCGTCCCAATCGACAAGAAACAAGGCACAATCCACGTGTGCGTTGATTATAGGGATATTAACAAAGCATGTCCTAAAGACAACTTTCCTACCCCCTTCGCCGACCAGATTGTCGATGATTGTGCCGGAAGTGAAATCTTCTCTATGATGGATGGTTTCTCCTGATATAATCAAATCAATATTGTTTTTGAGGACCAAAAAAAAACCACTTTTATTTGTCCTTGGGGCACTTTTTCCTATCGAAAACTTCCTTTTGGTCTAAAAAATGTTGGCGCAACTTTCCAGCACTCTATGTCTTATGCCTTCCATGATATCAATCACATCGTGCAGCCCTATATTGATGACTTACCTGCTCATTCCATGCGCCGTGTTGATCATCCAATACACCTCCGAGCCATTTTCCTCCGATGTCGGTTTTACCATATACACTTGAATCCTCACAAATGCGTTTTCTGCATAGAATCTGACCGAATTCTAGGATTTATTGTTTCATGTCAAGGGATTAGGGTAGATACTTTGAAGGTCGAGGTGATTCTCAGTCTCCCTCCTCCTTCTTCACTTCACCAGTTACAAAGTTTGCAAGGGAAAGCAAACTTTCTTCGTCGTTTCATCCCGAACTATGTCGAGCTAACTCTTGGATTTACGCGACTACTCAAAAAGGGGTGAGATTTCATATGGGATAACATCACCAATAAAGATTTCAAAGCTTTGAAAATATCCCTAACACATACTCCGCTTCTCTTCCCACCGGATTACAGCCGCGATTATTTCCTCTACCTTGCAGCCTCAGATTACACCATCGCTATGGTCCTCATCCAAGAGGATGATTCTCATGATGAAGATGTCATATATTACTTGATTCGAAGTCTCACGCCTACTGAAACCAAGTATTTACATGTTGAAAAACTGGCCTTGGCAGCCGTCCAAGCAGTTCAGCGTTTTCGGCTCTATATCCTCTCTCGCAAGACTACGATAATTTCTAACTGCAACCCTATGCAACACATTCTCACACATCAACTACTAGGGGGAAAATACTCCAAATGGATCGTGATACTCCAGGAGTTTGACTTAGAATTCGAAATCGCTAAGTCCAAGAAATCCTTAGTGTTTTCCGAGTTGATATGCAATTTTCCCTACTCTGAGATGGAAAAGGTAGCAGCTGATTCATTACCTGATGAATGCCTTTTCCTGATTAGTTCTCATGATCTTTGGTATGGAGATATCATCATATATCTCCAAACCTAGACTTTCTAGCCCAATTTGTCTAGTGTTGATCGTCGTCGAATACGCTACCAAGCCCATCAATATATTATCCTTGGTGATACTCTTTATCATCATGGAATTGACTCAGTTTTTTTACGCTGCCTCACATTTGACGAAGCCGAGAAAGCCCTCAACGACTTCCATTCTGGAGCCTGTGGTGGTCATATGTATGGGTATGCTACTGCCCAGAAGATCTTGCGAGCAGGGTATTTTTGGCCTTCTTTATTTAATGACTGTATAAAAGCCATCCAAAAATGCCACGCTTGCCAGACCTACAACCATAAAATACGATCACATCCCGCTCCTCTTCACCCTGTGGTCTCCATCGGTCCTTTTGCGAAATGGGGTATTTATTTCATGACATGTCACCCTCACTCAGTCGAGGGGCATGGTTACATTATTGTAGCCATAGATTACTTTACGAAATGGGTCGAAGCGATGCTAACATTCGACAATACCAGAAAGACCGCAGCATTATTCATTTTTAATCACGTCATAGCTCATTTTGGTGTTCCTCAAGCTATCGTTACTGATCATGGTAGCCACTTTAGAAACTTCATGATGTTCAAACTCATTGAAAAGTTGGGTCTTCGCCATGAAAACTCGACATCCTATTACCAATAAGCCAATGACCAAGTTGAAGAAATAAACAAGGTCCTCATTACCATGCTTCGACGAATGATAGGGATTCACAAGATGAGTTGGCACGCGATGTTTTTTTCAGCATTATGGGCTTACCGAACATCTGTTAAATCTTCTACCGAGTTTACACAATTCCAGTTAGTTTATGGCCTAGAAGCCATCCTATCGATTGAATGTGAAATACCCTCCTTGAAACTAGCCATCGAACTCCTCCCGAACACTTTTGTTGAAGAAGAACATCTGTTGTATCTCATGCAATTAGACGAAACTCGTTGTGACGCTACCCTAGTCATTGAATCCCAGAAGAAATGTGTTAAGGCCCAATACGACAAACATGTCAAGCCTCATGTTTTCTCCAAAGGCGATCTGGTTCTCCTCTATGAAGAAGATCGGGATATGCTGGGAGCTGAAAAATTTGAAGCCATGTGGCGAGGTTCGTATATCGTGAAACGAGTTTTGGAGAAAGGAGCTTACGAGTTAGTAGATTACGATGGTATCCCTTTGAGTGAACCTAGAAATGGGTTGTACTTAAAGAAGTACTATTCCTAAGATTACCAGTGCATGAGTACTTGTATTTTATTATATCATACTTCTTTTGTGTTATTGTAGTTTTCTTTTTCGTTATCTGGTCTCTGTTCTCAGCCACTTATGTTACGTTGTGTTTGGTTTCCAGATGTCGGAGTCTTTGTTACCCCAAATTGGCTTTGCTGATGGCGCTAGCCTTAGTACTCAGAACCTTGCTTCTGCTGCTTGGGCAATTTATGCCCCTACAAACGAACTTATCACTCTATGAGGTGTGTGTCTCGACCGTGTGACCAACAACATTGTAAAGTATAGCGCCGTTATCAAATTTTTGATTGATGCTATTTCGCTCAGTATCCATCACTTGGTTGTATGACTCGATTCACAGCTAGTAGTACTACAGTTAAGTAATGTCTATACTATTCAAAGTCCTACTTTATTACAGGTATACTTACGAATTCACCTCTTGGAACGTTATTTTGATTATATTGAGTATCAGCACATGCCTAGATGTCTAAATACATTAACTGATGCATTAGCTAACTATGTATTAGACAGACATTTGGGCCATTTATAAACCAATCACATCACATGTATCACACAACACAAGATAATCCAGTAGAAGTCGTATATATGTATATAATGATCAAAAAAAATTTACAAAATGTTTTTGTCAAAGGACCAAAATATCAAAAATGAGGCTCATAGCCTCTACAAAATAGCGTCATGGGTGACGCTCATGGTAACACATGACTGTCCGAGCCACTCTACGAAGCAGTCGGCTAATAGACTCTAACACGCCCACGGTATGGTGCTGATAACGCCGAGGGATCTCCCCAATAGTCATGTCCGGAATGTCAGTAGTCAATCCCTCCAAGTTTTTATCCATTGCTTCATAATATTCGGCATCCCATTGTGCTACTAGAGCCACCTCTCCTCGTTGTTGAATAGGAGAGGTACGCGGAGGTCGATAAGGCCCCACGTCTGTGTCATCAAAAAGAGTTTTTGTAATTAGTCCTTGGAGAAACATAAAAACATTACATATGATAAAATTCACAAAAACATTTAAAAAAGTAAAAATGTGTATACTTCTTACCTAGATCTCCCCACTGAGTGTCCTCAAGTAGGGCCAAATCTAGATCCCCTTAGAAATCCAACCCAACATAGGCATAATCATCAACCATCAGCATCTGTGGCCGTAACCAGTCAAAGAATGAATCATTATATTTGATGACTGGCCCGGCTACGTGTCAGGCCATGAGGTTGCACCACCTCAGCATTCTCAGATCCTGTGGAGCTGGTAAACCCCACTCAACCTGCAACCGCAACAGTGGAACCCTCTCTAGAAAGAAGGATACCAAAAGTGACCCGTACCCAAATTTTTTCAAATCGCCCTTTCTGCATTTTGTTAGCTGTCTCTTTATGCTGCGAAGGACTGCGTCCGACCAGTTAAAGACTCGGGGCTCTGTACACTCTATGACGTACTGAAAATAGATTTGGAGAGCCATGTGTGGATCAATGCTCTCAGCCATATCAGGAATAGTGAACAAGATGGTTCGAAGGGTAAAATCCCAGACCCCCCAAATGGCCACCTTTCCTTTGCTTATTTCTTCCTTTGGAACAAAGTACTGACGACAATACTCACTCATAGAGCATCTACCACCTTGGCTACTGGTCAAACTAGCGTGGTACCCACACCATGACTGTCTTGTTAGGAAGTAGACATCCTCGATATCCAAGGACAATGTGTGGACTCCCATGTGAAATACTTGTTGGTTCACATCCCACATATGAACGAGGTACTCCAACAACCTGACTTGGGCCCTCATGCCTGGGATCCAAAAGAATTTCAAGAGACTACAATCTCAGAGAATGGCGACAGTGCCTGGGTCATTCCTAGTGATAGCATCATCTTCTTCATGCTCTCTTTCTCGCCAATCCAACATCGTGATGGTTAAAGGCTTGCACAAGAACCATAGGAGAAAGGTTAGCCTCTTTTTTCAACCCTTGACACATTTTTTATTGAGCAAAAACCAAATCAAAATTTCATTTTTCGGCCCCACAGGTGCCCCTTTGGCACAGTGCGGGATTCTCACAGGTCCCATATAGTTGGCCTGCGATAATGCTAGGGCACAAGTTTTGGCCCTAAAAAAAGCTTAAAACCTCAAAATTTGCCAATGAAAACAAAAACCTGAACCATGAAAAGGTAGAAGACAAAGAGCTTACCTCGTTGATGGAGATGGTTCACCAAATGGTCGCTTGTGCCTCCTACAATCGAGCACTGAAATTTGGAGGAAAATGAGGTGTTTTGGGCAAATTTCTTGGCAAAACTACAATGGAAATGGTAAAACACCCTTTTTACTTGTATTTATTCACTTTTTAACATTTTTGTTGATTTTTTATATAGTTTTGTCTATTAAACCTAATGCCTAATGGTCCTATGAGTGTGAATTTCTGCAGATATGATGACTTTGAAGTCCATATGAAGGGGTACGAATGTTTTTTCTTTTTCGTCGCATATACGACTACTTTTATAGTTTTTAGAAAAACTTCGAGATCAATCTTCGTTCGTTCTCACGCTTGAAAATACATGAGAACGTAACCGAGTACACTTTTCTCGTCTTTTCATGCTCGTCGTGGTAACACAAAAATGATGAACACAAAGGAGTGTCCTTTAAGCTCTTTTCACATTCCATAAAAATGAAAAGATTGTCGAGCGACCTTGTTCTATTCATGCTCATAAAAGTATCTGAACAAAATGTTCGATGGGCGATAATTTATCTCTTTTTCGGTCTCGTCGGACTACTTTACTAAAAAGGAACTGAGAGAGTTCTCTTTTAAGTCTTTTTTCAGACTCTATAATCATGAAAAACCTTCGAGTTTTCTATCTTCAGACTCGTTAAACAAACATCGAAAGACCCGTAATGGGACCAAACCACTCCTTCCTAGGGTTCGTTCAACATGCTTCAAGGGACTCATCCAAAGGATGATCTTACATTAACAAGCATATGTTATCCTCCTCAAGCTTGCCTAAAAATAAAGAGGTACTCGCCATAAATGGCGGGGGGAAATTTGGGAAAGGGATGTGTTTTCGTATTCATATTTTTTGGCAGTAAGTGTCACTCTTGAACATGACACTCCCTATTCATTATTTGAAGCTGGTTTGGGAAATCCATTTGTCTCTCATTCAAATTGCTACAAGGTCATATCCTGAGTCATCTCTGAGTCAGTGCTGCCAAATCCCTGGTCGTGTCATTCATATGTTCAAGAGAAGTTCATCCAAAACCTCTATTGAGTCAGCGATCTGCAGTTGTCCATTCTTACCGTGTCGGCCTTCCCTGTGTCCGTTATGACCTATATTCGTACTCCGTTTCACCTTCCAAATCTGTTACTTATTTCATGTCATTGATGGGGGATACATCAAGGCCCTTCTGTGACAAGTCTTATTCCGTCGACTCCAACTCATTATTCGGAAACAAGACTTAGAAATTATTTGGTACCTTGGAACTTTCATGCCTCAATGGAAGGTTCTCTCACTTTCGACAGTGGCTTTTCATCATTGACCCCTGATTGGGAGATTCCATTGAATGTTCGACCTCATCTCATTTATTCACATTCATTGGATTGTACTAGTTTACCTTGTGATTCATTGACATTAATGGTGATTTCCCTCACACTTGTTAACGGTCTCATCAATGATCGGTAATCAAGTGGTTTCTACCATGTTCGACTTCAGCACATGTAATCACATGGCTAGATTCGTACTTTCAGGTGACGAGATCGAAGACCCTGGGTCTCATCTTTTTTATCCAGGCTGCGATGGAATATGTATGATTTGCTGACACATAGATCCACTTTGTATGTCACGTGGCTATGTCATCTTAATTTGAGTCTTCTCGCATAGATCTACAGTGTATTCCTGGTGGCTATGCAGTATATTTGACGGCATGGATCCACGATGTATGATTGGTGGCCATGACCTACGTTCATGATGTCATCCATTTTTTATCTAAGTATGGAATGCCTACCTCAGAACTAGTATTATATTCTGCAAATGCTTGGTTGTTTGCAGGTTTCTGGTTAGGTGCACTCCTGGTTTCTAACACACACACGTAGTTTACAAATTATTTCGACTGTCACAGATTTTGGCCTCATACTTTGGGGGGCATTCTGTTACACATGATTTTGGTCACTCTGGTGATGTCTTAACAATGGTGTATTCAGGCTCCCAACAAGGACTTTTTTCCTAAGAAATGTGGCCCTTGTCTCCTTCCCAAAACATATTTTTGAAGTGAGTTCACAGGCTGCCTATGGCCTAGGGTGCGAGAATCCCTCATTCTCGCAGGCCACCCACACTTAGGGTGCAAACTTCTCACAGTTTTCTCCATACACAGGGTGCGAACCTGTTTTTAAGCTTGGAAAGGAGAAGAGGTCTCGAGGGTTTTAGAAGGAAATCTTCTAGAAAATGAGTTGGAATTCGTATGGTTGTCATTTTACTAACTTCTCAGATTTTATGGGATCATCCTCATCCATGTAACCATCTCTCCTTCTCCTATATATTGAAAGGGTTTCTCATGGAAAAGGTTAAGTAAGATTGAATGAAGAATTGGTGAAAGAATTGTGTGAAGAACCCTGCCTGGACAGAGGCTTGAAGACTCTAGTTGGTCTATCAAGAGGAATTGGATCTTCTTCATGCAAGTACAGAGAAAGTGTGTGTGTTGGAACCAAGGGTTACTGAAAGGAAGCTTGCGGAATCAAGGCGATCAGATTGTATCTTCTACTTTCAATTAATATGATACAACGTCATGTCCCTTTCCCATAAAGTCACTCTTACTTTATTGTGTAATACCTTGATCATATGCATAAGTTGACGTTGAATATGTTTTTCTATCTTCACTTTGGTTGGTTTGTGTTGTCTTGTACTTGACCTCACGAGAGCACCGAAGAAAAGCGGGAGCAAAAGAGACCTAAGGAAGCGATATAAAGGTATGTCACTTATTCCTCCCTATTAGCAGATTCAATGATTACAGCTTAGGGAAAGAGTCGTCTTGTGTCCTGTTTTGTTCTAGATCCAGGTGGATCTAGGGAGATCTGTTAGTTTCTGCACCTACCGATTAGTTCGATAACACCTACCCCACCACAGTTGGGACAGTACCTCAATCCAAACAATCCCGCATATTGTACTATTCTCCTCACTAGTGAGGAAGAAATCCTTCTGCAAACGCATAATCGTTAATACCGTGCACCCACTGAGTCTCCTCCCATTCCCCTAGAAACAAACCTAACACCAATGAGACCCCCGTTGGTACTCCCTCTCCCTAATTCTGAAACACCTCTTCACATCCCTCGCATCCCATTGCACAGGAATGTCCATAACCCCCAAGCTAGGGTGGCTCATAATTACAGTTTGGTTGACAACTTAGCATAATCCTCGGCTGCCATGTCAGTCTTAGAAGTCCTTCAAACTTGTCCCACTTAGCAGAAATCATTACTTTCTACCTTGGGGGTAGTCGACCTCATGGATACCCAACTCATCACATTTGATCTCGACAGTGGAGAACCTCACCTTCCCACTCTGATCGCTTTTCAAATCCTAGTAAAAATTTAGAACATTATAGTTCATCGGTGCATCATCGATGAAGGTGCATCCACATGCATTATGCCCAAATCTATATGGCAGAAACTTGGTTCCCCCAAACTCATACCATCTTCCATTACCTTATGAGCTTATGACGGATGACCATCGTCTCTTGAAGGGCTCTTCCAAAATGTCCCCGTAGAACTCAGGGGAAAAACCATTCTCATCGACATTGAAGTTATTGACACCCCACTTGATTATAATATCCTATTCATTCGTAGCTACATGTATGCTATGAAGGTAGTTGCCTCTTTCATCTTTCGAACGATGATGTTCCCCCATAACGGGAAGATCATTACCATTGACCAAGTCTCACATTATGAGCCTAACCCTTATGCCAACATTGATAACATTCTCCCTCTCATACACATGAGTCATGTCACATACCCACTCATCGAAATGGGTCCCAAAATTTTCAAAGACCCATAATTGTTAGGAACTTACCATGGTGCACCACCGCTCCTTCATCCTTCCAATCAAGTATGTGTTGTATCATCCAACGGAACTGACATAGAGGATACCCTTCCTCCTAGGGAGGCTTCTATCATATCTAACGTCCCACTAGTCACAGAGCTCCCCCCTCATGCGCCTCCTGCGAACTCGTCGACTCCACCAGTCCACAATTTCACCTCTCCCCAAGGCCATATCCCAGTTTGGGAGATAGTTCCCCAAGCCATTACTCAAATCCCCTTCTTCTACCCTCCACCCGACGTACAATCTTTTTAAGTAGCCGCAATGCTTACCCTCCCTAATATGGTGTTAGAAATTCCAGTTTGGTATTTACATCCACCAGAGATGGTCCCTCAACCATCCCTTCCCCCCCAAATGGAAGGAATACCCATGACGATTCCCATACTCACTCCCACCATATCCGCTACACCCCCACTCACTACCCTCCATGCCATATCTGGGGGCAAATGAAAGAAGAAGGATCCCATAGCTCCACTCCCCCCATGCATCCAACCCCTTTGCATGCTATGTGAGAAAGATGGACACCAAACCAACAACTGCCCATCTCTACCCAAGTTATGAAACTTGATTCCACTCAATCAAACACCATCAATGCTCTCCATTGTAGCAAGTACTACCGCTATCACCCCACACTCAATTAGTAAAGGGATGCAAACCAAATTTGCTTATGCTATATGTTCAGAATATGGCCATTATACACACCATTTCCTAGCACTGTCGTGCTTCCGGTAGACATTAGCCGCAGTATGCCAAAGCTTCCAGAACGAACCCAACCCAACTACATCATCCCTACCAAAAATCACTGACATCCATTATGTCACAACTTCAGTCAATAAATGTATGAGATTCCCTTGCTCTCTATGTGAATCCTTAGATCATTTTACATATCAATGTCCTATGATCATTGAATACAAACAATTCCAATTGACCCTGATTCAAACCCCTACAGAATCTATAGTTGACCTTACTTCGTCACTAGAGATTCTTCATATCATTTCTCCTGAACCTGAGGCACTCCCAACGCCTCCATGGTTCTTGGATGACTTATTCGAGGATTCACCCCCTAACCCCCCTAATTCTCCCATTCATTTCCCTATAGACATTTTACATCCAACTACCACTAGTACTCCTCAAGACTTCGATATTCGGTTTATGTCAAGCGAACCATCGCAATCTCATTGCGTCATTCCCCCTGCTTCATCATCACCATGGGACAACCACACGGTGACAGTCACTAATATCACTCTTTACGACCCCTTGTATTCCCACCAATTCCACTGTGACGAGGACATACTCGAAGAGTTGAACACTCCCAACTACCCATGGGATGTGCTACACCACAGAGTGCTATTCTTTCCATAGGAAGCCTCCACACCTCCTAACCAACACCCCATATACATGGTCGAAACCAAGGATTTTATCCCATCAGGGCATATCGACTAGTTCAAAAACACCATTCCTGCCCCTGATGCTTTTGAAGAAGGCAACATGGCTAACATTTCCCCAACCATCAAAATCGATATTTCCATCAAAAATGGAGTCGTCGAGGAAATCACCATTGGTGTCGGTTGCACTCCTCAAGAAATCACTGCCTATAAAGCCCTCGTCCAAGAATATCGGGATATTTTTTCCTGGTCATACACATAAATGCTTGGCCTTGATCCTTCTATCGTCAAACATCGCATTGACACCTGGCCTGACATTACACTAGTTCATCAAAAACAGTGACTGCTACACCCATCCAAAGTAGTGACCAACAAAGCCAAGATTGACAAATTATGCATTGATGGGTTCATCTACCCCATCGCTTATACATCATGGGTTTCCAACCCTGTACCCATTAACAAAAAACATGGCACTATCCGCGTCTGCACGGACTTTCATGATCTCAATCACGCATGTCCCAAAGACAACTTTCCAACGCCTTTCATTGATCAAATTATCTATGACTGCGCTGGCCATGAGACTCTATCCTTCATGGACGGTTTCTCTGGTTATAATCAAGTCCAAATTCACCCAGCCGATCAATACAACACCGCTAACACTGCAATGCATTTTTTCTTTAATCACATCATATCCCATTTTGGAGTACCACTCCAACTAGTCTTCAATCATGGGAAACATTTCGAGAATGAGATTATTGTCAAACTCTCATCTCAGTTAGGATTCTCCCATGAGTTTTCCTCACCATATTACCCCCAGTCTAATGGATAGGTCGAAGAAGTTAACAAGGTCCTCAATACCATGTTACAACGCACGGTTAATAAACATAAGACCAATTGGCATCGTATGTTATTTTCCGCACTATGGGCTTACCGTACGGTCATGAAAACGGCCACAGATTTCACACCATTTCATCTAGTCCATGGGGTTGAGGCCACTCTTCCCATCGAGTCAAAAATTCCCACCTTACGCACTGCAATTGAGCTATTACCTAACACTTCTCCAATGGAGCAGCGCTTGCTGAACTTAGAGCCCCTAGATGAAGATCGTCGATCTTCATTATAGAACAATGAGGAAGCCAAAAAATGGTCAAAGGCCACCTTTGATCACCATGTCAACCTTCACTCATTTCATGAAGGCGACCTTATCCTTGCTTACAATATCGCTCACAATACCCTTGGTCATGGAAAATTCGAGTCACTATGGCATGGCCCCTACATTATCCAACATTGCCTCACCAAAGGTGCATACATCCTAGCTTCCCCCAAAGGCCTCTCTCTCAAAGAACCCCTCAATGTGTTATACTTAAATAAATTTTACGCCTAAGCGTAGCCATTCTACATTAGGTTATTTCTTTTATAGTGTTTTAAATATTTTTTTCCATCCCTCACATCTAAACTATCATTTTTTCTATTGACAGATGCTTCCTCCACCGGCCTACCACATCGGTTACGCCAACGGCACCAGCCATTGGACACAAAATATCACTTTGGCAGATTGGGCCCTCTATACCCCCTCACATGAAATGCTCCACTCTAGCGGCATATGTTTGGGTTAAACAAACAACAACCAAGATGAATACACTACCGTCATTGGCCTCCTCGTTGATGCCCAGCATCATCGTATTTTTCACCTTCGCATCTTTCTCGACTCTCAACTAGTTGTCCTCCATCTCAACAATGTGTACTGCATCCGCGATCCTTGCCTCTTTCGAAAATACCTACAAGTTAGAATTTTATCTTGACATTTTGATTTCATTACATTTACACATATTCCAAGACAATTTAATCAAATTACATATAACTTAGCTAACATTGTGTTAGATTGGCATATATCACATCAAGATACCTCTACACACACATAAACCATCAAGAACCTTTCACAACATATATAGATTAGACATCATCAACACATCAACAAAACACATGTAAACATCACATAGACCCCAAAATGTATACTCATATATATATAAATTGGTCCACAGTGCCATCAAAAGGTTTACATACAAATATACAAATACCCACAGGCCAGTGAAGTACCTCGGTACAATATTGGTGACACTATACCAAAATGGGCTCACCAGCCTATATACAAAATACAAAAATACATAGAGTGACACTCAAGGTGCCTCTAGAGCACCACCTCCTACCCCTCCCTCAGGCGGTGTTCCCCCACCCACACTGGTCCCTCCGGACCGGGAGGTAACCATCTGGTCATCGCAGCACCTGCTACTGCTGCTCGCCACACCATGACCCTCCATGGCGGTGGAACTCCCACACACTACTCTAGGATGCCCTCATCCTGGCTGCGTGACCACATGCCCTCAATCATGCCCTATAGCACTGCCTCCAGGCAGTGGCGAGTATCCTCAAAATCTCCCCCGACATCTGCTAGAGGAGCATGCAATGGCCCAACACCTAGGTCATCAAAACGATGTCTCTCTCGCTACTATCTCATCCTCAGCTAGTCTCACCTTGATGTCCTTGCACCGATGTCTCTCTCCTGCTCGTGGCCCTCCCCACGGTGGTCTCCCTAGCTCTTGCCAAGCTAGCGCTCTCAATAGCTCAACCTCGCACTTGTGAGGTCCCACATCTGCACATAAAAAAAAACAAATGATAGTATCAACATTTATACAAAATACACATGTCATGCTATCTCAAAAAACAACATATCAAACTCATAAACATACCTCAGTGATCAAACACCTCCCCTACAGGTAACACCATGTCTAAATCACCCCAAAAGTCAACACCAGCATAAGGATACTGCAGTATAACCTGCGGCATCTATCGCCACACCTATGCCGCCTCAGCTGTGAAAAAATGGTCACCCTCGCCACCACTGTGGTGAACCAATATCGTCGACCACCACCTCAATTGTGGCTCTCATGCACCAGGAGCGCCCAATAAAATCCTAGGGTGCAACATAGGCACCCTCTCCAAAAACCAGGCCACCAAGATAGACCCAAAGGCAAAGTCCCCGGTGTCAGTAGACCGACATCTGTCTAGCTGCCCTACCATCCTGGCATGCAATGTACGACCCCAGGCAAAGTGCTTACCATCTAGTGCCCTCCCCATAACAATCAACTGACCACCACTGATCTGTTGAGTCACGAGGGACCCATACACCCTCACAATCATCGTTGCTACATAGTGATGTGCTAGAGCATCCATCGCCCCGATGCTCACAATGGAGCTTGACATGTAGTTCTCCCTCGAGCAGTACCTCTGGCCCAATGTTGCTAACGACATTTCCACAGGTAACACCATCTCCGTCGGTAGGGGCATTCCCCTAAAAGGGAGCCCAGTCAAAAAGTATATGTCCTCCACCGCAGTGAAGGTGATCTTCTCTCCCCGCACCATAAAGCAATGCAGATTCGGACTCCACATCTAGATCAGAAACTACAGGAGATACTCCTGCACCCATATCAATAGGAACTCGAAGAACTTTAATAGCCCACAGGCTGCCAAAGTGGCATGAAACCCCAGCTCCTCAATAGCCATGACATCCCTCAGTTGTGACCAGTCCCACTCTTGCCAATGGACCGACATCATGCAAATGATTGCCTGCAACCACATAATATAGTCCTAGGTAATCCATATTGACCATAAAAACACATTAAAAAAGATAAGTTTTGCACTCGTCAGCCTTTCCCCCAAGGCACAACTATTTAAACCACAGGCGCGCACATATGCGCACCTATTCACCCCACAGGCGCACACATATGAGTGCCTGTCCATCCCACAGGTGAATATACATGTGCACCTATCCATATCACATGCACGCATACATGCATGCCTGCCCACCCTATCGCAAACACAGGCGCGCATCAAAGTGCGCCTGTCCACTACACAACCGCACACCGATGCGCGAATGTGTAGCAAACAGGTGCGCATATCATGCACGCCTTTGTCCCCCCTTCGAGTGCACCCATGCATGGCTATCTGGATAATAGGCGCGCACTCATGCGTGCATATTTCCAGATCACCTGTGCACTTGGGGGCCCACACCCATAAAATCCCCTGTACGACCCTCCGTACAGACTCTGCCCATAAATGGAAAACCTACTTCTATGCAGGATGATAAGACTACTAACCTGAAGCTCGTTGGTCCTGAATCGACTACCTTGTTCTCCCAGAATCTCCAAATCTCCTTTGAATACCTCTCGTCTAGTCACTCTGGAAGAAAGTACAAATGAGGTGGCAATGTGGGCCTTACAACTATATATAGGCCTTTCCGCCAAAATTCCAATCACCATTTTGGGAGCTCTAGGTATCCGTTCTTCGATCCATCTTCATCCACGGGATCAACATTCTATCATCTACATCAAGACAGTCCCCATGCCACTTTTTATCCTTAGCCCCCGGGGCACCATTTTTTTCATACCCCATCCAGGTACACATGCTCATGTTCAAAATTATCAAATAAATGCTCGCATGTTTGATTCTCTTCAGATATTTTTCACATCGGGTATTTGGTTTTCATGTGCGCAGGTACTTGGGCATCATACATCAACACCACCCCTTCAGGTATATAATCAACACTGGCATGTAATCATTCCCTTTGAATCTCAAATTCATCTCCAGTCACATCCTCTGACATTTTCCTCTAGGATCCCCATCTTCGGCTCTGCAGTACCAACACCTCCATTGCATATTAGGTATTGTCACCCGGTAGCACTCTCCCCCACATGAGTTGTCCCATTCATAGCACCCTTTTGTACTTTGACACTCATGTTGTTTTTCCACCCTTTAGGGATGGGAGTCCCAATAGTATTACATCATGTCGCGAATCAGCCACATACTCCTTCTCCTCATTTTGCTAGCTTTCCCACTGGACTCCCAGATTATCTCTTCAAGGTTCTATTTTGACTGCATCTCCACAGTATCATGAACTCTCCATTTCATTCACAATCAGTTTTCCCCTCTGCAAATTTCCCTTCATTTCACCTACCTCATACAGAAACCCACCCATGGGGCCCCCACCCTCCACCAGTTCTCCAAGAAAATTGTGCCCTAACTAGCCCAACCATATTACATTGGGGCACTCATTTCTGTATTTGTACACTCATCCCAAATTATTCTTTATTTAATTGGTACATTGTAAAAAGCCTTTGTTCCCAGCATTTACATCTCCTTTTGTCGCCACCTTTGACGATCTTCTTCCCTTTTTTTTTTTGACAAATGCAACCCATGTCGCCCTTGGTTGGGGCCCTCGTTATCATCTACCCCTATTGACATCATCCATATACTCCGAGTATCCCACAGGCCACTTACCTCTGCCCTCTGAGTTTGTTCACTTTGTCCCACCTCTGGCACAACTTATGCCCTGTCTTGTTGTTCCCCTGACACTTGACCTAGTTGAACGGTTGCGGCCACTTATACCTCACATATACCCCCAACCAAGGGTAGTCTTGAGTCTGCCTACATCTTGACTTAGTCCATGTACCTCCTCCAGTTCCTAACCTCACCTAGTAGATTTCACGAAGCCCTTTACTTCTTGGAGTTGCGTCCCCCTTTTTGTCGACATCAACATAGTTTCCAGGAGGGCGACAGTATCTTGAATCTAATTACCTTTCTAATGAGAGGTCTCCGATGGAACAGGGAGAACCACAATTTCTCCCTGCTATCATTGACCCCCGTAACATTCAACTTCAACACTTTCTCATGTTACAGTGGGTCTTACTTTGCACCTATTGCAGTTATTTCTTATATTTTCCTAAGACCTCTGAACTTGGCTGGGCTATCAATGCCTATAGAATCCGTGATATTTTTTATAGATGTCACTTCCTACTGTTCAGAGTATGTTCCTCCACAGGTCTTCTGCCTTTATCACGACCACCCCTGAGGGCGCTGCAGTTGTCTACATCAACACACCATTCCTTTTTGAGTTACATGACATGAGCATGGGGCATGCCCGCCTCGTTTGTACACAGTTTATTTTTACACACCTTATGGAAGGTTGGGCTCTACAGGTCCCCTTCTCCCTCCAACAGGTAACTCTTGACAATCCCACTATCGTTGTCTCTTACAACGGGACTCTCAGTAGAAGAAACATTGATGAATTTAGGCTATACGTATGCTCCTAACCTCATCCATCAGGGGGCATCTGTTATCACTAAAATTTCATCTGCAAATGGTTACAAGAATTCAGCATCGCCAAATAGTTATGAGGTCACCCATGGACCACAATTACCACAAAATCATTTCCAAAGGGTCAAAAACTATACAACCAGTGACAAAATTAAACTGCGTTATGACTACATAGGGTGCACACGCACATGCGCAAGACATAAACGTAGGAAAAGCGCACATGCACCCGATGCGCGACTGTGGTCACTAAAAGCCGCGCACATCTGAGAACGATGCATTTATGAGAGTGGTTGGCCTCCCAACCACTTCTAGTTCAACTTCCAAGTTGATTTGACACTCAAATCTGGACTGGATCCGACTGGGTGGCTGGTCAAAGACCTAAAAATGCCCTAATTAGCCTCTTTCCACACTGCAAGCTAGTTGCACAATACCTCAAAGAGGTGCTATAAAAAGGGCATGGGTGCACTTCATTTTTTAAGGAATTCAATAGCAAAGTTATGCTGCTACTATTCTCTTGAGTAATTCTCTATTCTCATCAAGAGTATACTAGCACCATTACATTGGGCAATCCATCTCACCCCTTGAGTGGATTAGCAAAAAATTCTTTCACCATTTTCATTCAAAGCTGTAAGAAGAGCTTATTTGTGGGGGCCAAGAGCCCTCCCTTGGAGGAAGAAGGGACTCATAGTCTTCTTTCTTCTTGGTTTTTTCTTTCACTGATATAAACCTTACCATTGGTGACATGGGTCTTATTGTTTCTTTTGTCCTTATGTTCCTATTCTCATTAGTTTAGTTGTTATTTAATTTCTTAGTTTAATTCTTAGTTGTTCTTTTATATTTCTTTCTCTAACCCTTTTCCTTACAACTGTCCTGCTTAGCAAACCCAACTAAGCTTGCAAGCACCTCTATTTTTCTCATCTAGGTGGAAAAAGAGGCGCTACAATGAGCATGGGGTACATGTTTATCCAACTAAGATCCAAGTCATTCGTGATTGGCCAGCCCTGACCACACTGACCGAGCTTAAGATCTTCTTAGGACTCGCCAATTTTTACGGACGGTTCGTGTTGGGATTCTCCCATATTTCCTGGGCCCTCAGCCAGGAGACCAAGGGCAGTGTTAGGGCCAAGTTCATGTGGGGAAAGGAGAAGCAAGGAGCATTCAAATATCTGAAACATCATTTGTGCTCAACTCTAATACTCTCTTTGCCCGATCTACAACAACCATTTGAGATTGAGACTGATGCATCTGACTATGCTTTGGGCGCAATTCTCACTCAGCACAGGCATCTAATGGCATACCATAGTGAGACACTCTCTGATACTATCCATAAATACCCCACCTATGGCAAGGAAATGTATTCCATTGTAGAAGCTTGTCGTCAATGGAAACATTACATTCTGGGGATAGAGATGATCATACACACTGATCAAAAGCCTCTGCAATTAATACAGACATAGGGGAAATTGCAGAACGACTGCCATCAAAAGTGGTCCATCTACCTGCAACAGTTCCATATCAACATCAAGTATAAGACATGTATCTCCAATCATGTCGTTGACTGCCTCAGTGGGCCTCCTGTGGTTATTCTTACCACTATGCTCCATTCTTGTGGACATGAAACATCAGGGTGGCCCCAACTTTACTAGTAAGATTCGAGCTTCGCCACCACATATCCGCTCTTGGGTATAGGTGCCACTGTCACTAATTTTCACATTCAAGACAAGCTCTTATGCTAACTAGGCCATCTCTTTCTTCCTACAAGTGAGTGTGCAAAGATGATTTGGGAATCCCACTACAGTCGAGTGGCAGGACATTTTTGCGTAGAGAAAACTGTGGTTGTCCTTCATAAACATTTTTATTGGCCAAAACTTTGACAGGATGTCAACAAGTATATCATATCTTCCACTTCCTATGCCATTTCCAAGACGACCATCAAGAAGCAAGGCTTATACACCCCTCTTCCTATTCTCAAGAAACCGTGGGAATCTATCTCCATTGATTACATGTCTGGTTTGTTGTCCACCAAGCACAGAAATGACTGTGAGTTTGTGGTCATTGATCAATTTTCAAATATGGCCATCCTCACAGCCTGTAAGAAGAATTTCACAATGGCAGATACTTCTAATCTCTTCTTCGAACACATTTGGGTTCACTTTGCAATACCACAGACCATCATCTCTGACCGAGATGACAGGTTCCTCAACACCTTTTGGTCGAGTCTCTAGTCTTTGTTGGACACCAAGCTCACAAAATACACTTAGTTCCACCCCCAAACCGATGGCCAAACTGAGGTCGTCAATTGGATAATTGTGCACATCATGCACATGTACAATTCTAATCATCCCTGTACATGGGACGAGAGTCTCCCATATGTTCAACACAGTTACAACAGGGCTCTCCATAGTTCAACCAACAATATCCCATTTCAGGTGGGTCTAGGATTCCAACCCTTGGAACCCATTGATGTTTCACTTCCTCTTGCCACCTCACAAACAAACTATCCCCCTGATCAGTCTACAATCGACAAAGCCACCAGATTCATTGAGCGTATTCAACACATCTACTAACAGGTCCAAGAGATTTTGTAGAAATCCAATGCTAAGTACAAGAAACACTATGATAAAAATACGGTACCACACCAGTTTTATGTTGGCGACTGTTGGCGGCCGGAGGTCACTCCTGGATTGCTTAGCAGGAGCAGAGCCCGACGCCCATCAGTTTTATGTCACTATTTATTTAAAAGGTGATCAAATGGAAGGAAACTCAGAACGATATCATCTCAACTCAGAAACTAGACCAAGCATGCGTGAACGAGTGAGGTCTTGATAAACTCCAAACAGTGAGTCGTAGTAAAGGGTGAGTAGGTGGAAGACTTATGCAAGAAGGGTGCAAAGGTCTATCACAGACATCAGGTGTGTAACAGACTGGAGGAGAAAGCATTCAAACACAAAGTCACTTTATATTCGAAAGCAGAAAACCAGAGAATACAAAGATGTCACAACAAATCCTTTATCATAACATAAATTTAGCAATCCACGTGAATCATTCAACTTTGAACTCTCCTGCACGAGACGAAACAAAGATGGAAGAAGGAGAACTATTTGTTATAAACCAAGAAGTCTCAAACACAGAGGCATAACCAGGAAACCAGAATATCGCTGAAACTTTACAGTCGGGAGCTTATCTCTATCATCGATAGATACAAAAATGGAAAAAATGCCTACATATACTCAAAACAACAACAACA